>SNVD02011838.1:0-56793 GCA_013180625.2 Boswellia sacra | reverse complement strand
TTTTGTGGCCTCAACTTTATCAATTGTCATGTGATTGAAGGTTTCAGCTCTTTTGGTTATTAGTAGTTG
Organism: Boswellia sacra; assembly: GCA_013180625.2. NCBI lineage: Eukaryota > Viridiplantae > Streptophyta > Magnoliopsida > Sapindales > Burseraceae > Boswellia > Boswellia sacra. Next base: position 56,724 of record SNVD02011838.1, on the reverse strand, counting down.
GTCATTGTTTTGGTTCTAGTTGCTGTGTAAGATTTCATTTGGAATCTTGATAATGAAGTCTTTTGCAATTTCAATCACAGGATGGGGGCAGGGAGGAAAACAAAGACTATCTTTGTCAAAGGAAACTCACCTTATCCAGAGCCAACATCAACCCATGGCTCTGCTAGAAATCTGCCAAAGAGTCAGCTTGGTGGTGTTATATTTGGTTGCAAGAACACCACCATTAAAGAATGTTTAACTAAACAGCTGTTTGGTTAGTCATCTGTAGTTCACCCTCATTTTTATTTTTCATTTTTTTGTTAATTGTTTGGGACGAAGATAGAGTGTTATCTTCGATTGGGTTAAAGAAAGGGAGAAATGAGCAAAATAATTCTAATAGCTTTTTTTTTTTTTTGTATCACTGGGCTTCTTTTTATTTTTATTTTTGCATAACTACAATGATTATACGGTATGATATATAATCTATTGTATGCATTAGCACCTTCAACTCCTTTGGAAGGTTGCCAATGATGGACAAACAGCAATGTTGGTTAAGGACATACTTCTATAGAGTATGACTGCAGTTTCCTGTTTGATATGTTCCTAGTTTGTCTCCAAGAACTTATGGGATTTTGTATTGACTTTAACAGGCTTACCAGCTCAACACTATTCATACGTAAAGAACATTTCTGCTGGCTTACCACTTTTTCTATTCAACTACAGTGATAGAAAACTTCATGGAATCTTCGAAGCTGCTGGCCATGGCCAAATGAACATTAACCCTTATGGTTGGACCACTGATGGTTCAGAGAGGACCCTGTATCCTGCACAGGTATTATAAACAGTTAGCTTATTGTCTAGTTGTTTTTGAGTTATATGAGAGACTGATCGGCTATGATCAAGAGAGGGCTCTCATGCTGATATTTTGTTGTTTTTGTAATTAAGGTGCAGATTCATGTCCGGCTGCAGTGCCAACCTCTGCTTGAAGAACAGTTTAGATCAATAATCGCTGACAATTACTATATTAATCATCATTTCTGGTTTGAGCTTGACCAGACTCAAGCAAGTCAGCTGATGTCCTTATTTGCATCTTTACCAGTTGCAGCAAGCACTCTCCTACCTCAGATTACAGCTAAGTGGAGAACTATTTTCCCACCTCTTTCCTCAAGTGACAAAAAAGAAGAAGGAAAAAGGTCTGATCAACACTCTTTGGACGCTGAACATGCTAAGCACATGAGTCGTGCTTCAGATTCATCAGATCTTGGTCTTTTAGCTGATGAAACAAAAGAGGAAATGGAATTGCTTTATAAGTTATCTTTGGGGATTGATCAGTCTAATTACTCAAGTACAAAATCAAATTCTAGAGATGATTCCTTAAATGGAGACAACCAGCCATCAGAAAGTCAGTTAGATACGAAGATGGTTGACCAAGATGAGCAAGATATTATACTCATGAAACTGAAAGAATTGGCTCTTAACCGTGAATGCCAAGACTTTGCTTCAACTGGTTATGTAGATGACCCCACGGTTGTGAGTGATATGCACTTGAAGGACAGTGGTTTTCTTGGTGAGCAAAGGAGGTCTAATGGGAAGAATGACGAGAATCATTGTTCCTCGTCCCATTTTCAGTCCTTCATTGCTGAGGTAATTGAGGATATCTGTCCTTGATATTTCTTTACCTTCCTATCTTGTAATTTGGTCTTAGTAGTATTGTTTTATTCTATATGTAGTTTATGCAAGGGATGGAAGAGCTTAAGGCATTTAAAAATGATCAAACTCTGAAGATGAGAAATCTGGAGCAGAAGCTGGTATTCCTTTGCCATTGCCTAGTAGTTGAACTCCGCCATTCCTATAACTGTTTTATCATTTGCCAATCTTTTATGCAAATTATCTGGCAGCAGGCTATTTTATTATTTATAATCATTTCCCTTTTCTGGGTATTACACTATGCATCAATCATGTCACTGTCTAGTTATCCAAATGGAATTGAGTGGCTGCATGTTATTTTAATTAGAGCTTGAAGGAACAAAATTATCACGCGGAGCTATTTAAGAACTGAAGTTATTACAAGAATTTTCAGTACATGCTAAGCTAAGGATTTCTGTAAAATGCTGTTTTTCTTATTGTTGCTACCATTGATTCTGTTTTCCAAGTTGGCCATTTTTGGGATTGATAAATTCGAGCATAAGCAATTCATTTTCCTCTGGATTTTCTTATATGGACAGAGCATTGTTTCTCTCTTTTTTATTATTCATAAATGTTGTTGATTATAATTTAGTTCTTTCCAGCTTTCGGAATTCCATCAGATATGTAATGGTTTCTTCCATGATTGTTTGTATTCCAAAAATGCAAAAGAAACAAATACTCATTGGATTTGTGAACAATAGATTGAAGTACTAAGAGTGGTGAACATGATGTGGCAAGGGCTTATAAAATGATTGAATTTACATGGGAATAAAAGGAAAATATCGAAGTCATTGATGCTCCAGAAAGTTGATTTTAGGAAAAGCATTGGCAATAGCTGTCTGAGCAGTCCAATAATGTTCTGGCCATCCTGGTATGAACATGTCAAAAGCTTGGAGATTACAAAAAAATTATAAACTTAATCCATCGTAGAACTTTGGTTAGTTGGACCACCTGTGACCAAAATATTGTAAGAGTCAATAGTTTTTCAAATGATTGAAGTCATCATAAGTTGCACTCATTATGAATTGCAAAGACTGTTTTCAATTTTTCACTGTTCTTCATATTAAGATCAATTCATCCCTTTTTTTTATGGCAATTATGTAATTAATAACAGTAATAATTCTTATGTTTATGTCATTGGCCCTGATTTTATTTTTTGCTTCTCACCCTTTGGAACTGTTTATGCTATGCACTTTGAGTTTGTTTATGGAAAACGTTGCTCCTCATAATTTTCTAGTTCATTTTCCACTTGTTGCATGGAATGAATCCTTTGACCGGGGCCTTTTCAGGTTGAGGCGGAAGCTGAAATTCAGCAGTTGAAAAATCATTGTGCCATGGTGGAATCTCGGTCTAATCCTTCTGTGGAATCTGTTGATGAAAAGACTACTGAGTCCTTAGAGGAGCTGCATTTTCATCCAACTGAGTCAATATATTTATTGGGTGGATATGATGGTGAATCATGGTTGTCGACGATGGAATCATTTATTCCCTCTCATGATCAGATTAAACATTTGAAGTCAACGAACTCTGTTCGTTCATATGCTTCAATGGCACTTTTTAATGGTGAGCTTTATGTCTTTGGTGGTGGAGATGGACATGTGTGGTACAATACAGGTATTAGCTCTTACTAAATTCTTGATAGTGTTGTTGCTTCTTGTAAGAAATTATACAGAAATACATTGACCATTGAGATTGTGACAAGTGAATGCTAAATCACATCACAGAAAGAGACACAATATTTAACGTGGTTCAACGTCACTTGCATTTATCCATAAATGAGGAGATAAATCCACTAGATTATAAACATACTTACCAAACCTGGTATTTTGCCTAATACTAATGGATCCCACCTAAACCAAGAGCTTTAGCTATCATATTAGGACTACCAGTGGTATTAAGCTTATTCTTTGACATTCCTCCTCACATCTAACATGGACTAGATGGTTTGGGCCCATCCCAAACCGATATGCAACCAAACAGTTTGAGCAAATCCCAACCCAAATGCATGAAGACAAGCAACAAACAAATAGTGAATGCAAATACACACATGTGAGGGCTCAAACTCATGACAAACTCTAATATCATGTTAAGAAACCACCTAAATTAGAAGTTTAAGCTATCAGATTAGGGTCCATCCAACAATAGTATTAAGCTTATCTTCTAACACTATTTATGCTAACATTTTGATACTCTTTTTGAAGTTGAATCATACAGCCCAGCTACTGATCAATGGACCCTTTGCCCTTCCTTGAATGGGAAAAAAGGGAGCTTAGGTGGAGCCGCTGTAAATGACAAATTATTTGCAATTGGCGGTGGGAATGGTGTTGACTGCTTGTCGGATGTTGAAATGCTCAATTTGGACATTGGAAGATGGATCCGTACACGGTCAATGCTACAAAAGGTAGAACTTTTTCCTTGTGCATATCTATTTTAAGGGGAATCTACTTTTAGTGGTTTATAGTGGCTTAAGAAAGGATTGAAAAATAAGTTAATTTGTTGAGAGCTATATCTGCTTGAAATGAAGAAACTGTGGACTTGTTTTTCTTTTAGTTCAAATTTAAAGGCTTAACATGATTTGAAATGGGCATTAACTTTGAGAAATGAAGTGAAACAAGTATAAAATTTAGAATTTATGAAATCTTATTGTTTATTAAATTCATAAGTCCTATTCCTTGTACTCGAACCAGCAACTAATATGAATAAAGGCATCAAGAGCAAAATCACTTTGACTGTGAAGCAACTTTCTAGATACACATCATGTAATTTTACAATTGGGTCAATTTAATTGTTAAGAGCATCTACAATGTATTATTATAATTCAATACAAGGTGTCATGTTCTTCAGATTATAAGAGGTATGTGACAAGATATTTGCTGGTTAAGATGCTAATTTGGAAAACAGTAATAATGAAACTTCAGTTTTAGGACAATCAGTATTTGGCAATTCCTAAATGATTTCTCCTGCTAACGTTTCTTATATCCTTGAAGCATGTAACCACCACATGGTGGAGCTTACACTATTTATAAGTTGATTAACACTTGATTCATGAATTTACTCCATTTGTTTTCCAGCGATTTGCTCTTGCTGCTGTAGAACTTAATGGTGCACTCTATGCTACTGGTGGATATGATGGGAATGACTATTTGAAGTAAGATGCATGCCATTTTGTTCTCTGTTTCATCACTTGATCCTTTTGTGTGACTATATATATGCATGGATTTTTAATTTATGCATTGGCGTATGAATGGGCAAAACTTTCAGTGTTAAGACATTGTTGTCAAGGATTTTAATCTTTTCTTATACTTTATTTGACTTGAGGCTTAAGCTATAATCCTATGGGAATCTATTGTTGATTAATCATAGCTTAGATACACATTTATTTATATTCTTTAGTTAATATATGTGATAATATGTAAGTATGCCGAAGGTGGAAATTATTATGTTAAGTGAATTCATTTAAAATGAAATGGAAGACCCCTGATACCTGGACTAAGAAATGACGCATTGAAGTTTCAAGCCGTCCTACAGTTGCCTGTTTAGTCCTTTAAACCATGTCTGTTGCAGAGTTTTAGTTGTATCCAAATATAGCAAGTAGTAACAGTAAGACAATCTTTCCATCCTTCAATTGGGGTGATGTTCTTAGTTGCAGACATGTTATACGGATTATCCTTTCTGTATGGAACTTAACTTATCTCAAGAGTTATTGATATGGCAATCTGTTTATTTATTGTAAATACAAAAAAATTGAATCAAAAAATAAAGAACAAGCTCCTGTACGAACATAGGAGGCATCTAAGAAAATGAAAAATTGATGCCAGATGGAGATTTGATTGTGTAATTTACTTGCTGCATAATTTTTACGATGTTTGTCTTAACATTTTTGTGCCATCTCAGTTCTGCTGAAAGATTTGACCCCAGAGAGCATTCTTGGAATAGAATTGCAAGCATGAACACTAAGAGGGGCTGTCACTCACTGGTTATTTTGAATGGAAAATTGTAAGTTCTGTTGTTTTTATTTGCCTGTTTTCTAATGTAATTTGTGAACATGCACTGATGTCCTCAAAAGAGTATATATTTTCATACCAACTTGTCCAATATTAAGTTATACCCTGAAAATTTACCTTGTCTTTTCAAGTAGACTCCTATTTGTAATTAGTTTTGTTATGTAAACTTAATTTGCTTCAAAGTGTTGCACCAAGACGGCATGTTTACTCCCCACATGCTGGTAAAAGTGACCCAAATGATTTGCTGAAGCCTGAAGTCAGATAAATATCTCTTCAAGTTTCGGATTTGCTTTTGGGTTAATTTCAAAAGTGATTAAAATTAGAGGGGTCTTTTGAAAACAGTAAGTACATCTTCAAAAAATTTAGATGTTATAACCTCAAATTGACAGCCTGACAACGCTTTTTGGCTTTCAGTTTTTCACTTTCTGCAGCTCTTTTTGGGCTTTCAAAATGTCGGTCTTAAGCACTCAACAGTAAAAAACTATTGGTATATCATTTTGTTGTTATAATTTTGTTTAAATATGCTTAGGTTTCAAATTATCCACTTCGCGGTTTATTTTGCTTTTTTTTTTTTTAGGATTTTCACTTAAAAAGTTTTTGATGAGGTCTATTTATCTTTGACTATAGAAGTATGAAGTACATTACGCATTTACAACTAAACATTCATTCTATCGGTCATTTTTCCTGATATCTAGATTTATTTGTATCCGCAAATCTTTTATTTGAATTCGTATTATAGATATGCTCTGGGTGGTTTTGATGGTACTAAAATGGTCCCAAGCGTTGAAATTTATGATCCGCGACTTGAAAAATGGATGAGTGGGGACCCAATGAAACAGTCTAGGGGATATTCTGCTGCTGCTGTTGTGAAAGAAGCTATATATGTCATTGGAGGAGTGAAGGCTGGCGAGACCATTGTAGACACGGTATTGTATCTTTTGCCATACTAGTGATTTGTGCAGTCAATTCTAAGTGCATTAACCTTATAACTTTACCTGTTAATTTTATGATAACAGGTTGAATGTTTTAAGGAGGGTCAGAGTTGGCAAGAAATTAATTCGACTGTAATTGGGAAAAGATGCTTCCTCTCAACTGCTACCTTGTAGTTACAGGGGGAAAGCATTTTTGGGGCAAGTCTGAACACTTAATTTGGATGATTTCAATCATCTTTTATGAAGTCTTGCAGGTAGGAATTGACAAGCAAGAAATACCAATCTTTAACTTCGAAATCGACTTGTTAGTCATCAATTTTTGTCATGTAAATGATCCTCCAATCCTCTCTTTCAGGATGTTTGTCACACCTTTTTCAGTTTTGTACAGATGGATGCATCAACGTTAAATGAAATAGAGAAAGGGCAACTTTCGTATAGTAAAAATGGCCCATAAACAAAGTTTAACATTACTCAGTGAAATGACAATTTTATCTACCAATGCTGAAACTAGAACATTTCTTATTTCATTCTCTGTAGGCACGCCAATCGACCTTATCAATCTTTAAAAAGTAAATCTAATCAAATCCGGTTCTATCAACTGTGGCCGGTATATATTTAGTATTAAATAACCTAAATTAGAGGTATGATCAGACGCCATTCTAATCTCATTTAAAAATGATCGCACAAGTCATGTAGAAAGTGTATTTTTCCATAATCAAGCCGCCCGATAAGAGAAAATTTAGGTTCATATCTTACGTTTATCAATAATTTATAAGTTAAAAGAATTTCAGTAATAGCAATAATAAAATCCTTAATTAAATATTCGTATAACGTTGATATAAATTATAAACGTAATACAAAAGCATTAGTGGTGAACAAAAAACAGCTATTGCACTAAGCAACCTAGCTGTTAAGAGATAAAAAAAGAGTGGATCCGTCACGCCACTTACAAAATTTTAAATTTTAAGCCTATCTCGAAGCAAAGCCCTCCCTCTCCTCCAATGAGCTGTAAACTAATGATTTTCCATGCTAATATCGGTCCTGGATCCTTTGAGAAGACTCATCCAATGTCGACCTTAAATTTGTATTTCTGAATTTGAGGTTGATGGTATCACAGGCTAGAATACACTCAAAAATCCACAACCAAGCAAAGCTCCTGTACAACAGAAGTTGAGAGATTAAGCACCGATGAGCCAGCTGGAACATCTTCCAGATCAAGTTCACGTGGCCATCCAACTCCAACCTCTGTTCTTTCAGAAATAATAGCCGAGCACTTACAAGGAAACCTGAAACTTGGATGATTCAACGAAATATAAAATTAAAATGTAAAAGACAGTTACTGTAAAGATTAAAAATTTAAAAATGAAGATATTAAGAAGGATGAGGAAGGGAGTTGAGTACCTTGCCCATAGAGAAGACTAACAGAATCCCCCGGTTCAATCTTCCACAATAACTAAGATCTGTTGTAACCACAAACGGTGGTTCATTAACAACCTCGTGCAGAAAAAGAATAGAAAGAGCTAGTTTCCTAAAGAAACGAACTCATCCAGTCTCCTGATGACGGAGAAAATTAACCACCTCTGTTTGACCAATATTATCACAGAAAAGCTGGCCTACATACTTTTCACTGGGTCCATAAGAAGTTCATGAAAAGCAACAAATCAAAGTTTTATAATTGGACCCACCATGCTTCTTCTGGATATCTTCATGCAATAGGCATGTCGCCGTTAACTTTCCAACAATTTCTCTTAAGCAACAGCAGGGTGGGAAAGATCAGCCATTAGAAGCCATAGAGAAATAAACTTCTTTTTCCAGGCAAAGATATGCTAGCTCACATTTTGGACCCCCACGGACCTTGACTATATGGAAATCATCAAATAAACATTCCACACCTATACAAACTCTTAACGAGAAAGACACTACTTTTGGTGTTATATAAAAGGGTGCAATATATGTGATTTTCCGAAATTCACATCCCCCAAGTAAGTTTGGATCTAAAAACACAAACTGAGTTGACTCTTCACTCATAGTAATTTTAATCCACAACCTATTCTCACTCGAAATATTATGCAAGGTGATCTCAAGGGGTATAGCAACAGGGAGGCCTGAGACAAAAGTAATAGGATTTTCAGAATTATTATCAGGAACATCCAGTTCTGCCTTTTTGTGCCTAAGACTTCCACATAATGTAATCTTCTGAAGAATAAAGGAATCAAGTAGATGATTGAACAAAAATGGCCTGCAGGAAGAACCAAAAGCAGAAGTGCCAGTCTCAAGCATTGAATTCTTAACTTCAACTACAAACTTAGATGGTTCAATCGATCCTTGCTGATGGAGAAACTGTATCCGTGAGAGTGTAGAAGTCAATTTTTTCTTGTTAATAATATAGCAGCAAATTTCAACTTTAGACAGCCTCAACAAACAAGTCGCTAGTATCAGCTCCAGGACATGCAACTCTTGTTCTGTGGACAACCCTATAAACCTACAACTGATTTCCCTCAGCCTCTGGTCTAACTTTCCTAATAGAAGCTCCAATTCTCCCATTTCATAACAATGGAGCTTTTTTGTGGGTGCAACGTGCTCCCAGACCTCAATAAGCAGTTTCACAACCTTGAGATATTGCAGTGTAAACACTAATGCACCAACAGATCCGAAGGATTCAGAATTAAATGTTAAAACTTCTTCCTTACAAGCCCTGCGATAATCAAAGAACAAAAATTAATAGCAGATGACGGATGTATGCAGATATGAAATACTTTGCACACACAAAGACCATAAAGGATAAATAGAGACCCAGTATATAATAATGCATCTTTAATTAAGCCATTTATCTAAAATCTACAGCCATAATGCTTTTATGGGTGGGTCACTAGGTTGGCAGAATCTCTGTTCCACATGCAAACATTATTTGTTTGCTTCTAGGAATAAATATATTAAAAAAAAAAAGCTCCTTCGCTGATTACTAGCACAGACCATTTGAATAATAGTGATTTCTTTAGTAATATAAAATTTAAAATTAAGTAACATTTAATGGCAGAAATGTTTCAGCTGTAGCTAACCATATTACAACCTCAAAATCCTCAAAACTTCCTCCGTGCATCCTGACTGTACCAAGGGCCAGATATTCTTGACCTTCGCAAGTATAAGATTCATAGAGTTCTTTATTTCATCATCTTCTTCCAGCTGGAAATGTGATTTTGCTACCTCCTTTAGGTTGCCCTTTATCCAAGACAGAGTATCAGAGGTTTCACCATCTATTTCTTGCAGGGTAATCTCAGTGCTGGCATGATTTGGATCATCACTTCTAACTTCATGCAAGAGGTCTTCCCCTCTAAACTCTATCTCAGAAAAACTCGAAAGTCTACTGCACTGAGACAAGTAAGCCAACAGGGCATCTCGGCTAATAACATCATTCAAAGCATGAGAAATCCTCCCCAGCAATGTTACTGCATAGGAAAATATTCTAGGCTCAATGCCGCAGACATTTTGTTCACATGAGAGTGGAACTGAGATGGCCAACACCAGAAATGCAGCTACTCTTGCACTATCAAAGCCCAATTTGCCATCAGCATCTGGCTCAAGCTGAAATGAGTTGGCGAGCAAAAACTTATGAAATAACTAACACATCTGAAGCGATAAGTGCAATTGTATTAACGCATACATTAGAGAAAGAAACTAGGTCAACAGCACTAAGCATTTTTGTTCAAAAACATGGTCCAGAATTATTATCATAACATAATCACATGCCCACTCCTTAATGAAAACACCTTTGCACATAACAACCTATCTATAACATACAATATCCCCATGAAATTAAATTAGACCAGTTATAGATAGAGAAAGATGGAGAGTCCATGTCATTAAATCACTGGACTCGAATATTGCTCATCAACATCGATGCTTACCTCTTCAGAAACCTCCTTCATGATGCAGACTGCAAATTTCCCATGATTTTGACCAATATAAAACAAAACAGAAAAAACATCAGCTTCATCCTAGGAAGGAAAGAAAAGAAAAAAGTTAAAACAAGAAGGGAAAGAGAAAACAAAAACAAAAGGGATCAATGGTATCTCACAAATTTTAAAAAGTGAACCTGTGGGTATATCTTTAAGTTTTCAAGAAGGCCAGCAATAACTAGTTTAAACAACTTCAAATTGGACAGCTTCACAGATCTAAGTATTTTCCTTGCCGCAGATCTTACAAAGGCATTGTTGTCAGCCAGAGTGCCCAGAAACTGCAAGAAAAAAAATAATGATGAACTAGAATATGTATGTATGTATGTAACTATTTGAAAGAGGAGCACAGTGGCTAATAAAGAATGTCCTCCATCCCACCCAGGAGAGAGAGAGAGAGAGAGAGAGAGAGAGAGAGAGAGAGAGAGAGAGAGAGTCATGAGGCAACAGGACCAATCATACTAAGTAAAAGTCCAAAATGAATTTGGCAAATACGATAAAACCCATCTAACGAAAACAATTAAGCCACAGATCTAACTGCAATGTGATGTAACACATCTTACACACTCAAGCAAATGAGTAGGTTGAGCACATAATAAATGATACATATACATATTTGTCTTCCTTAGGAGTACAAAATTGGACAGGAAGCCTACCATATGCATGTGTATCTCTTGCACCATTAGATGCTCATTGTTTGCCATAAGATGCATTGTCTCCAAAGCCTCTAAACGGACAGTCACTGAATCATCATTTAGCATGTCTACCAAGAGGTTTAATGCTTCAACAGCAAACTTTTCAGAAAGGACAGTCAGAAAACTCAAGGAAGAACAAGCGGACTTCCGTACCTTCAGATTAAACACAGATTGTTATTATGATAATCATAATCACAACCATTCATCAGTAGTTTGTGTACATATATATAGAGAGAGAGAGAGAGGAGGTGAGAGAATAACCTCACAAAATTCGTCCTCAAGCCCATGCACAAAAGCTCCAGCAGCACCTGACACTGAAATTTCAAAGCATTCTGCAGCACTCTGACCATGATATTTCTTCTCTTTCAAGTTCCTGGAAACCTTCTTAGACAGAGTTTGTAATAAAATATCCTCAGATACTATTCCTATTTTTCCAAGGGCATCAAAAGCTTCAACCCTCACTCCCATACTCATATCTCTTGCCATAGAACAGAGCTGCACAGCATCCGTGGCACTAGGATATCAGGTAAAAAATCGATTAAAGCACCTAAAAGTCTCCAAAAGAAAGACAATCCCATTAAGATAAGGTAACAGGAACAGAGTTACTCCATAACACCTGGCAGCAGGTAAGGGTACTAAATTCCTCAAACATATTACAAAATTAGCATGACTATCTAATTTTTCCTTTTTTATGCCAACAGTCCTCATCCAAGCTAGATACAGGGATTAATTCAATGGGTTCAAGATCCAGAATGATATTAAAACTTCAGTAAGTCCCCATCGAAGATAATATGCTAGAAATTAAAAAAAAAAAAACTTTTAAAGTACCTGAATAAACACTGCATTGGATAAATCTTCTCTCGCCTTCTCTTTGCTGCATGCTACAAGCATTTGACCCCATTCACTCACCTGGATTAACAATCAATTCAAAATGACATATTTATTTAGGTAGTTCAGTGGAAATGTCTCACGTGCTACTCCTAGAGAGTCTCACCCATCCCATAAGACAGATTCCTAAAACCATATAGAAATTGTTAAGAAATAAAGAAACAGCAGAGCAAAAATTGTTCTCGTGCAAAAACAAGTTACAAGTATGGCAAAAATGTGAAGTGGAAAGGGCTATATATGACGTAGGACATGCCTTCCACGTAGGACTTTCCAAGATAGAGCACTAAGCTACTCATGCAAAATTGGTCAGTTAGGCACAAGTCAAATCAGCAAGATTCAACTATACTCAACATTTCAGAGTTTCGTTTTCTCGAAATTGAACCTGATCGATCTACACATAAAAATTAATTCTTAATCAGAAATAACTTACTAAATTCAGTGATGAATGAGTTACCACGCGAACTGCGGCGCGTCTGACGCAATCTTCCGTGTCGCGAAGAAGCTCGACAGCACGGCAATAGCATCCCTCGATCACGTCAAGGTCCTCAAAATCTCCCGTCCTACCTAAACCAAGCAAACCATCCAAAGCAACTTTCCTAACGTACGGATACGGATCCTTCGTAAAACCTAAGAACACCGTGAATAACAAATGCGACCGCACGCCAAGTCTCTCCGCGTTCCTGAGCAACCATAACCGTACGGAAACGCAGGGAGCGAAACAGAGAGAGAGGAAATGGCGATCGTCGATTTCAGGAACTAAGTTAGGATTCCCATCGGAGATGGAATCAAGCGCGGAGAGTGAATCGGCGGAGAGAGGAGCCGAGTCGGAGTCGCGCAAGAGGAGTGAGTCGTTGGAACGGAGCCAGTGGAAGATGAGAGGAGAGAGGTGAGGGTGGTGGAACGACAGGTCGGCGAGGAGTTTGAGAGTGTGGTGGAAAGTGAGTGAGTGAGGAGGAGGACTGAGTCGGAGAGAGCGAGTTAGCGAGTCGAGGATTGAAGTGAGTGTGGAATCGGAGGTGTTAGGGTTGACTATGAGAGAGCGAATTGAAGCTAGGGTTTGGAGAGAGAATGATTGGGAGAGGGCGAGAGATTGTTCACATTTCTGTAGTAGTAATTGTTGTTGTTCCTCCATTCTAGAGTGTGTGTGACAGTTACTCTGTCAATTTGGAAACGCCGGAAGCAGGGACTAAATCAAAACGCGCCGTTCTCTTCTCTACGTCTTTCTCTTCTCTTTTTTGGAATAATTCCAATGTCCCCCCTATGGTTAAGCATTGCATTAGGACTACCCTGAGAGATCAGAAATCACAAATTACCCCTTAAAAACCATCCAAAAGCTGAGTTAGCACTTAGCAGCGCAAAAGAAGGGTAAAAGTGTAATCTAGTAACAAAATTAAATAGATATTAAAATATTATAAAATTATAATAATAATTAAATTAAATTGATGACCAGCTCCTATTCATCTCCTTTCTTCTTTCTTCAATCTCTCCTATTACCAAACTGTCTGTGCATTCTGAATTCCTACTCTTCTGTATCTTTTTTTTTTCCTCTCTTTCTTTGAGATCAACCAAAAAAATCCAGATCTTTACAATTACATTGTAAATTAAGAAAAAAAAAATTTAAACCTGCAAACCACAAAAATTACAAACCCAGAAACCCAAATCTCAATACTTGACTCCAAATACTCCCAAACCCAGAAACCCCAAATAATATTAGAAATAAAATAATTAAAGAATTAAAATACCACCTACTGTTCACTACATAATCTCCGGCTACAAACCCAGTATCACCATTTACAAACTAACCCTAATCATTCAAATCCCAAACCAGCAAAAATGAACAAACTTTCACAACTAAGAAACCCAAAAATCTAATCTTTCCTCATTATATTAGTACGCAGAAGAGAAAATTGAACAAACGGCTTGACTAAGGACCTAGCGGATCTGGGGGGATTTGATGGACTTATATGCGACAGAGAAGGGGTGGAGGCGAGTTACAATAGAGGAAGTCGGAGACTTGGAGGCAAGCCGCGTGAAGAGGGTGGAGGCGGGCGTGATGAAGGATGGTGGAGTGGAGGCAAGAGCCGGCGATAGCGGAATGGAGGAGCGTCTGCCGACAGTGGTAATGGGAGCGAAAGACGAGCTTTTTTTTCAGTAATTTATATTAGAAATTATTATTTATTAAATTTAATATTTTTTTACTATTTAATTTATATTATTTAAAGGGGTAATTTGTAATTTTTGATCTCTGAGGTGGACCTGTGTTTACGCTCATCCTCAAGGGGGAATGTACCATTCCCTTTTTATTTAGGGGACGTACGGTACAGGAGCTTGGTTTGATGAGAATGAGTTCATGAAATTTTTTTTCAATTTGTTAAAAATATTTGTGTTACTTTTCATAATTTAGTATACAAAAAAAATTAAAAATATATAAAATTAATAATTTTGAAGATTTTAAAATTTGTTATAAATATATATGTAATATTATTTTAATAGAGACAACATATATTGCATGGTAAAAATTAAATATATATTATATTATATATAATATATAAATTTATTATCTTAATATATATAAATTTATTAACCAAAAAATAAATTTATTTAGATATATATAATCTAAATATAAAAATAAAAGATTAATTTAAATTTAGTTTACATATAAATTTAGTTTTTTATATATTATATTATATTATTTATTTATAAATAAATTAAATTATAAATAATTTACACATACATTTATTTTTTATATATTATATATTTATTTATTAAATTTTATTTTATTTATAAATAAATATATTTATTTATATATTTATATAAATAAATTTAACTTACATATAAATTTAATTTTTATATAAATATTTTTATATCATTATTAAATTTAACTTTATTAATAAATAAATATATAAAAATTTTTAGTTTATATTATGTATATTATATTTACATAAATATATCTATCTTAAATATTTACATTATATGATGTTATTATTTTTATAATTTAATTTAATTTTAATTTACACATACATTTATTTTTTATATATTATATTTTTATTTATTAAATTTAATTTTTAATTTAATTTAATTTATAAATAAATATATTTATTTATATATTTATATAAAATTATTGTTACATATATAACTTTGTATAAATTTATATATAATTAGTTAGTAGTCTTTTTAAGTATATTATAAATATATATTGAATAAATAAATTTATATAAGAATAGGTTTATGATTCTTAGGAATATGAAATTCAAATGTTGATAAAGTTTTACATTATTACAATAGAGGGTGATTTGAAACTCATAAAAAAGCCTAATTTCAAAACTTAAAAAATTAAATAAGTCAATCAAATAAGGGTCACGCTATAATTCTCATTTCCATGCTAAGAAATCCTCTACCTAACAGCCCCTTCGAGCATGCCGAAGGGTCAAAGCTGAGTCAAAGTAAAAAATATGGCTGTTAAATTATTAAAAAATTAAAAAAAAGACACTTTTAGGGGCCTTAAGTGAAATTTAGACACATACTGAAAATTTTTCATGCCATAGACACTTTCTTTGAAAAAAGACTAAAATACTCTTTGAAATTCAATTTATTCATAAACTCTTTATTGTTGACCCAGGTATGGCAATGATGAACACTTAAATATGTATGTTTAATAAGAGTTTAGTTCATCATATTGCATTAATAGTGTCATTAAATTCCTCAACTTAAGCATATTTGTAGCATTTGCATCTTCGGAATTAATTTCTCTTAATTTTGATTTTGTTACAGGTTCGGTAAAATGGGCATAATTCTCTATTTATAGATCAGAATGGTGCAATTCTTAATGTTTTGGAAAGCTGATTTAATTGTCTACAAGATTTCATTTCACAAGCATCATCAAATTCGGGCTCTTAGTGGACCAAAATTGGGCTTGAAGTGAACCCATCTACAGTCTCGGCCCAGTCTGACCAGGCCTTAGTATTTGGACAGTATCTCTCAAAATACGTATCCAAATTGTGCAAATCAATATGTTCTAGAAAGCTGAGAGAAATATCTACAACTTTCATGAAGACATGTGTTTAAAATTCACAATATTTCGATGTCAAAATTGATGGTCAAAGTCGGTGCCTAATGATCCCAATTGTCAAAGATATTTACAACTAATATTTGACAATTATGCCCTTGTAATTTGACAAGTTTGCCCGTGGATGTATCTATAAATAGAGGTGCCTTGTGACCCATTGGGGCATCTTGGCCTTGGCTGGAACATTTTGGCTTTGGCTAGGATCTTGTATTGTGTTTTGTGTGTTTATGTTATTAATGAATTTCCTTTTTCTTACATTTTATTTTCTTTCTATTAGAATGTTCTTCTAATTTCTCTTTTGCTAAGGTGAAAGGGTGAAACCCTTGATATGAGAATAAGGATTCTCTAACCCTTAATATGTGCTTAATAATCTTAATCTTATAATTTTTATTCAATATGATTTATATTTAATTTCTTAATCAATCTTGACACCACTCGTAAAATGGAGGTCTTGATCCATTGTCGACAATCCTTGGCACATCAAATGCTTGGATCCTTTCTAGATGATGTATGGTTCTTCCTTACCGACACGAATCTAGTTAGGAACCTTGATTTGTTGTAGACATATGATGATTGGCACATTGGATGCTTGAACCCATTGACAAGAAGTGGTATAAATATTGGTAATGAAAACAAATATAATTCATATAACTAAAATGGGTTAATTATCCTTATTTGAAATATCAAGGGCGGATCTCCTAACCTTAGACTTCATTGTTATTGTGTTAATTCCTCTTGTATTTTAATTATTCTATTGTTTATGAACTTTTTATTTTATTTATTATGGTAGGTTCTACCACCTTATGAAATTGTTCTTTAATTTACTATGGTTGGTTATACCACCTATTTCCATGGATGGTTTTACCTCCTCTTGCTTTTGTTTTATATTTGAATGGTCGGTAATACCACCTACCATCTTACATACTTGTTGATATTATCATGTCACCTCTTTGAATCATCGATATCACATTTGTTTAGCTTATAATTTGTAACGCTTAAATTCCCTTCCTCGTGGATCGACCCCGGTCTCACCGGGTTTTATTACTTCGACACTCCTATACTTGGGAGACAATCCTTTTTCGGATGTGTCAAGTTTTTGGCGCCGTTGTTGGGGAAGGTAAAAATTGGCGTGCAAAATTGTAAGTGTTCTCTTTTCTCATCTTAGATCTAAATTTTTTATTTTTTGTGTGTTCATCTTTTGCTCTCTTTTCTTCTCCCTTTCTTGCATGAAAATTTGGTCACGAACATTTAGTGGTAGACTTGTTAGAAAAACATCATCTTCCTTAGAAAACATGGCCAACAATCATGAAGAAATATTCACGGATGAAGGCGGGGGTGGGCGTTTTTTTGTGGTTTGTGAGGAAAACGTTCGCAACAAAATGACAAAACCAAGAAGAAACCCTCAGGAAACTACATGGAATCGGTAAGGATCTAGTGCACCATTTGTGTAGGGTTGTCATCCAGATTCAATCCATTTCAAGTTCAAAACCAAGTTTTGCCGACTTCTACCCCCACTTTCATGGCCTTGACATGGAGAACCCATATTCGCACTTGAAACTCTTTGAAGAGGTATGTAGCTCCTACACTGACCCAAATTGTAGCATAAACACCATTAGATTAAAGTTTTTTTTCTTTTTCTTTAAAGATAAAGCTAGAACATGGCTACAAAATTTGAGGTCGAATTCCATCAATTCATGGGATGAGATGAAACAACAATTTTGAAAAAAAATTTTCCTACCCATAGAACAAATTCTCTTAAAAGACAAATTTCTGATTTCTCTCAAAAACAAGGGGAAACCATTTACCAATGTTGGGATAGGTATAAAGAACTACTTAATACCTGTCCTCACCATGGGTTTGAAACTTGGAGAATAGTTGCACACTTCTATGAAGGGTTAACACCTCAAGATAGGCAATTAGTAGAATTAATGTGTAGAGGAGAATTAAAAGAAAAAGACCCTGAGGAAGCACTTGACTTCCTAGATTCCTTAGCAGAAAAGGCACAAAATTGGGACACTGCTGGCACCTATGAGGTACCAAGCAAGGCCCAAACCTCGACATCCAATAGAGGTATTTACAACCCTAAGGAAGACCATGACCTTCAAGCCAAATATGCATCCCTAGCTAGAAAAGTCGAGGCTTTAGAAATGAAAAAGAGTGGTCAATTGAATTCTATTCAAGAAAATGTCTGTAACATTTGTGATGACAATGACCATTCTACTGATGATTGTCCAACTTTGCCTGCCTTTAGGGAATGTCTCCATGAAGAAGCCAATGCCTTGAACACTTTCAAAAGGCCAAATCACAATCCATATTCACAAACCTACAATCCTGGTTGGAGAAATCATCCAAATTTTAGCTGGAAAAATGATAATCATGCACAATCTTCACACGTCCCTTTTCAAACACGACAAAATTTTCAAAATTCTCATGATCATGCATATGCTCCTCCTCCTAGGAATGACTTTGAAGAAACATTGCATTCATTCATTACAAAGCAAGAGACTTTCAATAGTCAAACTACTCAAACACTAGCAAATTTGTTAGAAACTCTTGCAAAATTTGCATCTACATGTAGCATCCAAGAGAAAGGAAAATTTCCTTCTCAAACATTGCAAAACCCCAAAGATCAATCTAACTCAAATGCAGGGAATTCAAATAACCATTATTTTGACCAAGCTAAGTCAGTCATGACCCTTCGCAATGGTAAGGTTGTTGAAAAACACATTCCTAATCCTTGTGAGAAAGAAGAAGAATCGATCTCTAAAGGACAGGAAGAGGCTACCAAGCCAACACCTAGCGAAGAAGAAACCAAATCCTCATCTGTGCCTCCATTTCCTCAAGCATTAGCTACACCAAAGAAGCCAACTCACAATTCTGAAATCTTTGAAATTTTCAAACAGGTAAAGGTCAACATTCCCTTGCTTGATGTGATCAAACAGGTACCTTCTTATGCAAAGTTTCTGAAAGACTTGTGCACTGTGAAAAGAAAACTAAATGTGAAAAAGAAGGCCTTTCTAGCGGAGCAAGTAAGTGCTATTCTTCAAAATAATAATATAGTGAAATATAAGGATCCAGGTTGTCCTACAATTTCATGTGTTATTGGAGACCATAAAATTGAACAAGCTTTACTTGATCTTGGTGCTAGTGTGAATTTGCTTCCATACTCAGTTTTTCAAAAACTCAATATAGGTGAGTTAAAACCAACTTCTGTCACTCTTTTGCTTGCTGATAGATCAATTAAAGTACCAAGAGGAATAGTAAAAGATGTGTTAGTTCAAGTCGATAAATTCATTTACCCAGTGGATTTTATCGTCTTGGACACACAACCAGTGGAAGTAAGCAATTCAATTCCTGTTATTTTAGGGCGTCCATTTCTAGCTACTTATAATGCTTTGATTAATTGCAGGAATGGAGTCATGAAGCTATCATTTGGAAACATGACATTAGAACTTAATGTTTTTAATATGTGCAAACAACCAAATGAAGAAGAAGATGAAGTTGATGAAGCCAATGTAATTGAATCTATTGTGGAAGATCACATCCAAAACGGGAGTTCTTCTGACCCTTGAAACTTTCTCTTTTTAGTGAATTCATTAGAATCAAGTATGGAACTAGAGTTGATCTTTCTGATATATGCTCTTTATTGGATGTGACACAGGGATGGAAAAAAAGGCTCAAAATCAAGATTTGAATAATTGGGGCAAATGAATGAAAGCAAGGAAAATGAAGCTCCCAAGTTAGAATTGAAGCCCTTGCCTGAAGGACTGAAATATGAATATCTTGGGGAGAATCAGACATATCCGGTGGTAATTTCTTCATCCCTCACATGCGAGCAACAAGGTAAGTTGATAGAAGTGCTTAAAAGGCCTAAAAATGCAATTGGGTGGACTTTAAAAGATATAAAAGGCATTAACCCTTTAATCTGCACACATAGAATACATTTAGAGAAAAATGCCAAAACATCTCAACAACCTCAAAGGAGATTAAATCCACACATGAAAGAGGTCATTAGGGCTGAAGTTCTCAAACTACTTGATGTGGGAATTATCTATCCTATTTCTGATAGTAAGTGGGTAAGCCCTACACAAATAGTACCTAAGAAATCTGGCATTACAGTAGTTAAAAATGAAAAGGGTGAATTATTGCCAACTCGTGTCTCATCTAGTTGGAGGATGTGCATTGATTATAGAAAATTAAATGCTGTCACTAGAAAAGACCATTTTCCCTTACCCTTTCTTGACCAAATTCTTAAAAGAGTAGCAGGAAACCCCTACTACTGCTTTCTTGATGGATACTCAGGCTACTATCAAATCCCCATTGCACTTGAAGACCAAGAAAAAACCACATTCACGTGCCCCTTTGGCACTTTTGCATTTAGGACAATGCCTTTTGGACTTTGTAATGCCCCAGCCACTTTTCAAAGATGCATGTTAAGCATTTTCAGTGACATGGTTGAACATTGTTTAGAAGTTTTCATGGATGATTTAACTGTCTTTGGAAACTCTTATGATAATTGTCTTGAAAATTTAGAAAAAGTCCTTAAAAGGTGTGTAGAAAAAGGTCTTATTTTGAATTGGGAAAAATGTCATTATATGGTCACTTCAGGAATTGTTTTAGGTCATGTGGTGTCTTCTAAAAGAATTGAAGTGGATAAAGCAAAAGTGGAATTAATTTCCCATTTGCCTCCACCAAAAACAGTTAAAGAGGTTCGTTCATTCTTAGGGCATGCTGGATTTTATAGGAGGGTCATAAGAAATTTCAGTGCTATATCTAAACCTCTTTGTAACCTCTTAATAAAAGATACTTCCTTTGAATGGACTCAAGAATGTCAAAATGCCTTTGATACACTAATTGGACTTTTAACAACTGCTCCAATTATGCACTCTCCTGATTTGGTTTTGCTTTTGAATGATGTGTGATGAAAGGACTATGCGTTGGTGCTTGTCTTAGGACAAAGAAAAGAAGGTAAGCCTTATGTAATATACTATGCAAGTAGGAATTTGAATGATGCCACAAATTGAAATTACACAACAACTGAGACAAGAACTACTTGCAGTAGTATTTGCATTGGACAAAATTTCGATCTTATTTAATTGGCTCTCCAAACAATGTTTACACTGACCATGCAGCTGTGATATATTTAATGACTAAACAGGATGCAAAACCTAGATTGATACGGTGGATCTTATTGCTCCAAGAATTCAACATCACAATAAAGGATAAGAAAGGAGCCGAAAATGTCGTTGCTGATAATCTTTCAAGACTAACGACAGAGACATTAATTGAAACTTTACCTATCAATGATTCTTTTCATGATGAATTTTTATTATTCTGTTGTTACTGTACCTTGGCTTTGCTAACAACATGTAAATTCTTGCGGACAGGGGGAAAATGCACCTCATGGAATGCTCAAGACAAAAGAAACTTTTAACCGAGGTAACAAAATTTTTACTGGATGGACCATATTGTTCAAATATTGTCCAGACAAAATAATGAGAAGATGCATACCCGACAATGAGGTAAGTAGTGTCATTAACTTTTGTCATTCTGAAGCATGTGGAGGACATTTTTCATCTAGAAAAACAGCTGCTAATATCTTACAATGTGGATTTTATTGGCCCACCTTATTTAAAGATGCACATGCATTTTGCAAAACGTGTGAAAATTGTCAAAAATTGGGATCTATTTCAAAAAGAAACATGATGCCGTTGAATCCCATTCTTATCGTTGAAATCTTTGACTGTGGGGGTATTGATTTTATGGGACCCTTTCCACCGTCATTTGGTTTTGTGTACATCCTTGTTGCAGTGGACTATGGTTTCAAAATGGGTCGAGGCAATTCCATGTTGAAACAATGATCACAAAACAGTTGTCAAATTCTTGAAGGAGAATATCTTACGTAGATTTGGAATTCCTCGAGCCATTATTAGTGATGGGGGTACACATTTTTGTAACAAACCATTTCAAACTTTAATGAAGAAATATGGAATAACCCATAAAATTTCTACACCTTATCACCCACAAACAAGTGGACAAGTTGAATTAGCTAATAGGGAGATAAAACAGATCTTAGAAAAAAACGGTTAACCCAAATCGTAAAGATTGGTCTTTAAGACTTAATGATGCACTTTGGGCTTACCGAACTTGCTTTCAAAAAACATCATTGGGAATGTTCTACTTATAGATTAGATTTAGGAAAAACCTTGTCACTTGCCAGTGGAAATTGAACATAAAGCTTATTGGGCCATTAAAACATTTAACACAAACTTGAATGATGCTTGCAAGTTACGAAAACTCAAACTGAGTGAACTTGAAGAAATCAGGAATGAGGCTTATGAAAATTCTAAAATCTACAAAGAAAAAATGAAGGTTTTTCATGACAAATCCATTGTTAGAAAATCTTTTGAACTTCACAAAAAGTTCTTTTGTATGATTCAAGATTGCATTTGTTTCCTGGTAAACTTCGGTCTCGTTGGACTGGGCCTTTCATTGTTAAAAATTTTTTCCCTCATGGAGCAGTTGAAATTGAGAACCCAAAGAATGGTAATGTGTTTAAAGTTAATGGACAACGGTTAAAACCATTCTTTGAAAATTTTGCCCAAAACGAAGAGTCCATTGCTTTAATCGATCCTTTTTAAGGATTGATTTTTTTCCCGGTCAAGTGGCGGATACGGTACTCCGTGACATTTAAAGTCGGTTTTTCAGTTCCCTAAAAATTGTTGCTCACCTTGCATCCATTTTCTTTTTCTTCTCTCTCATTTTCTTCACATGGATACCATCTCTCAAAATTGCACAAAAACATTTCCCTCTCTTCCTCAAAATGATTTGCTTTAAAAATGTATAAAGCTCGGCAAGGACAGACTAAGGTTGTTGATGCGTAAGGTATTCCTGCTGATTTAAGATGGTTAATTGAAGCCAAGGTTCGATTCTCTTGTGAGTTTTCAGATAATCTTGTTTCCCATATGCCAGGTTTGGGAAAAAGCTCTTATGCCAAAAAGCGAAAAGCGAAAAGGTTACAAGTTTGTCCCAGATGTGCAAGATGGACTTGTAACCAGCGTTGCCGCTCCTTGGGATATTAGTCTAACAATCGAGAGGATAAACTACAGTTCATCAAGAATGGACTGAGTAAGGAGTCTTTGGATGATATCCGAACGACTCTTGAGACGCATTCTTGTGGATTTGTGCAGCGTGAAATTTTTAATTTGTGGACATAATTCCGAGATAAGCAGGAACGCTATAGTCTTGGGAATCTGACTCAAAACGACCCTGTTTGCCAGTTTATAAGAAAACTGGATGGGAAGCATATCCCCAACTCATAGAAGGTGTTTTAGCCGTTTCTGGACGTAAAACCAGAGGAAGATGTGAGCCACAGTCACAACTACCTGTACATATGCATGCGTGCCATCATTTTTGAATTTTAATACATCATTGCTGTCATTTTTGAATTTGTATCTTTTGTTTGACTTATGGTGTCTTATTTCATCATCTTTTGAATTTTTGTGCATTATTGTCAACTTTTTCAACAAACAATCGAGCTACCTAGATAGATATCATCATTAGCATACCTTTTTGCACTCCATAAATACCACATGTCTTGTTCTCTTCTTCACACATAGTTAGAGAGTTACATAGACATGGAGGGAACTTCAAAACGTCGAATCTAAAGGATATGTGTATTCTGTGGATCTCAACCAGGTAAAAGTGAAGAGTTCTTAGAAGTAGCGAATTATCTTGGTAGGCTACTGGCTGAAAGAAAGATTCATGTGGTTTACGGGGGAGGTAGCCTCGGGTTAATGGGTTGTGTGTCAACAGCTGCACCTGTAGGGGGTACTCAAGTTTTAGGAGTTATTCCTAAAGCTTTGGCTGTAGAAAGTATTGTTGGAAAAACGGTTGGGAAGGAGTTACAGGTCTCCTCTATGCATGAACGCATGGCACATATGCTCATCAATTCAGATGCCTTTATTGCTTTACCAGGTGACTTTGGCACTCTTGAAGAAATCTTTCAAATTGCCTCTTGGGCCCAACTGAATCTCCATCAAAAACCCATAGGTTTGTTGAATGTCAAAATTTTCTTTGATCCTTTAATAAGTTTTGTTGATGCAGCTGTAGAACAAAATTTTATCCCACATTGGGCGAGAAAGATCCTTGTTTCTGCCACTTCTGCTGGTGAGTTACTTGACAAATTACAAGAAGTTGAGTATGAACCTGACCCAGCTAGTACTCAAATTAATTGGGAAGGAGGGCAAAACAAAAAGTGCAAATTGGATTTGAATCTCCGTTTGTAATTTTTTCTTGTCCTTTATTTTATTTTATTTTACTTTTAGCATGTTATTTTATGAGTCTTTCAGGTCATCTCTCTTGAATAACAGAAGCTTCAGGTAATGTCTCCTATACTTGATCTCTCTACATTTAAACATTGAGGACAATATTTCATTTGGTTGGGGGGGAAGGATAGTAGACATAAGTGTGTCTTGAATTTTCTTTTTTCTTGCAAAAAAAAAAGCGTTAGTAATTAGATTCAGAGTGCGGTGTAAGGAGTTCAAATCCTCTTGAGACGCATTCTGGGTCAGGAATGGCAGAGTAGGGAGGACTAGTTTGAACTCTTGAAACCCATTCTAACCAATTTATCATTTTATTTTGATTTTGTGAACTTATTTTAGCTAACCTGATATTATTTAGTCTTGATTTTTGAATTTTATAACAAGGAGGACTTATTCATTTCACTTTGAATTATTCAAATCTATGAACTCTCATAACATTATCATTTAATAAACTGTGTGCTTATGTACTCGTCAAGCAAGTATTCATGAACCTTTCTTCACACACACACACATACCTTGATGCATGATTGTGGGTGGCAAAATAAAATGTTGTAATATTTGAGTTCTTTTGTTTTGTTTAGGATAACAACACAAAGGAAGGGAAAGTTAAAAAAAAAAAAAAGCAAAAAAAGAAAAGAAAGAAAAAAAGAAGAAAAAAATAGCAATTGTGGATAAAGTTTGGTCTCGTAGCCTCCTTAATTCGAGCATTAAGGCCCAAGGGGTTGCCTTACCACCTAATACCCTAGACCAACTGTTTTGGGTGTATTTCGTATATTGGGCCCCAGATCGACGCTAGATGGTATTAAGTGAAGCACTACTATGCTTAGTTGGATTGATCCATTGTGCCTATTTGGGCTGATCCATGAATGTATTCTAACAGGCTCAAAATAGAGAGCATCGGGCAAACCCGATTTCGTTAAGCTCGAAGGCGTGTCTTAACACCTAATGCCCTAAGGCCAACTGGTCTGGGAGCCATTAGCCTAAGGCTCGCTACATGGGTTAAAGATGCATTCTTTCAAAAAAAACACATATATATATAAAATAATGAATGCCCCCTACCTAAAGGTTGTTAGCCTTAACAAATATTAGAACCGATATGGCTTCTTTCTAATAAGCCCCATAGTCATTGTTGACTGAGCACAAAAATGAGGTTTATTGATATCTTGACTGAAGGGTACATGAGTCATAAAAAGAAATAATAATAATTGGTTGAGAGTTTGTTTATTTGGATAAAATCAAGGAGAGTGCAATAATGACCACCTTGGATGTAAAATTCTATAAATCACTTCTAAATAATAACGCTTTAATTGCTAGGGACTAGCAATAAGCTAGTTGGGGGGTGTGATGAACACTTAAATATGCATGTTTAATAAGAGTTTAATTCATCATATTGCATTAATAGTGTCATTAAATTCCTCAACTTAAGCATATTTGTAGCATTTGCATCTTTGGAATTAATTCCTCTTAATTTTGGTTTTGTTACAGGTTCGGTAAAATGGGCATAACTCTCTATTTATAGATCAAAATGGTGCAAATCTTAATGTTTTGGAAAGCTGATTCAATTGTCTACAAGATTGCATTTCACAAGCATCATCAAATTCGGGCTCTTAGTGGACCAAAATTGGGCTTGAAGTGAACCCATCTACAGTCTCAGCCCAGTCTGACCAGGCCTCAGTATTTGGACCGTATCTCTCAAAATACGTATCCAAATTGTGCAAATCAATATGTTCTAGAAAGCTGAGAGAAATATCTACAACTTTCATGAAGACATGTGATTAAAATTCACAACATTTCGATGTCAAAATTGATGGTCAAAGTTCGGTGCCTAATGATCCCAATTGTCAAAGATATTTACAACTAATATTTGACAATTATGCCCTTGTAATTTGACAAGTTTGCCCCTGGATGTATCTATAAATAGAGGTGCCTTGTGACCCATTAGGGCATCTTGGCCTTGGCTGGAACATTTTGGCTTTGGCTAGGATCTTGTATTGTGTTTTGTGTGTTTATGTTATTAATGAATTTCCTTTTTCTTACATTTTATTTTCTTTCTATTATAATGTTCTTCTAATTTCTCTTTTGCTAAGGTGAAAGGGTGAAACCCTTGATATGAGAATAAGGATTCTCTAACCCTTAATATGTGCTTAATAATCTTAATCTTATAATGTTTATTCAATATGATTTATATTTAATTTCTTAATCAATCTTGACACCACTCGTAAAGTGGAGGTCTTGATCCATTGTCGACAATCCTTGGCACATCAAATGCTTGGATCCTTTCTAGATGATGTCTGGTTCTTCCTTACCGACACGAATCTAGTTAGGAACCTTGATTTGTTGTAGACATATGTGATTGGCACATTGGATGCTTGAACCCATTTACAAGAAGTGGTATAAATATTGGTAATGAAACAAATATAATTCATATAACTAAAATGGGTTAATTATCCTTATTTGAAATATCAAGGGCGGATCCCCTAACCTTAGCTTTCATTATTATTGTGTTAATTCCTTTTACTTGCACATTTTAATTATTCTCATCCATTGTTGATATTATCTTGTCATATCTTTAAATCATCATATCGTATTTGCTTAGCTTATAATTTGAGCGCTAAAATCTCTTTCCTCGTGGATCGACCCCGGTCTCACCGGGTTTTATTACTTCGACACTCCTATACTTGGGACACAATCCTTTTTTGGATGTGTCAGTGGTTCTTCTGCTGCTACAGATTTTCCTACAAGTTTTTCCTTCAAAACGAACTACTTTGCTTTGATGTCCTTCAGATTCTGCACTATATTAGTCAAAACAGAATTGATCAAAGCAAGCTATTCTTCCACATTGCTCATTGGATTATTGCGGACTCTTCTTGGTTTCGGTTCAGGGATAGGCAGATCAGTTTTGTCATGCAGTCGGTGTAAAAATCCTTTTGTAATGGATTTAGACGAAATTTCAGTGTATTCTTTTGGGCTAATGAGAATACCATTTTGAGCTAAAATACCTTGAATTAAACAAGGAAATACAACCCAATGGTAATCGGATTTATATGGTGCAATCTAAACAATCATCTTATAAATCCATAAACTTAGATTAATGGGTTTATTATGCCCAAACAGAACAGAAATTTCACTTTGTCTCCCCTAACCTGACTCTGGTGTGAAGAGGGAAACCAATCAAACCCATCAATTTTATGCAAAACCCTATACTTCTTTGTAAGGTATTGTTAATTAATGCCATCTCTCGGATTCCAAACTATATCCTCTCGACCAGTTAATTCCTTAACCACAACTGCCATATCAAAGTTTTCTTCAACAGAGTGCAAACTGCCTATTGGTATATCAAAGAATGTGTTGATGACATTTGGTGAAAATTTCACAAATTTTCCTCTACAATATACTTTGTGATAATGATAACTCTTTAGGTCATCAATTGAAGCAGTGATATTCACATAAAACTCTTGAATTAAAGACAAAACAGGGGGTAGGAAGTTGTTTACCGTTCGAGTCCAGTAAATAGACTCAAGAAGTTCACTCAAACTATACTTGTTGAAGTCAATTAGCTTCACTGGTCTTTCTATCTGCAACTTCCTCTTTGATGTATATTTCAAGAAATTCTGCTTAACAGCTGCTGAGAGGAACTTGTTGAACTTTGGGTTCACTTTGTCTTTCATTCGCTTGATAGGAATTAAGTCATCTTCACTTATTGCAGGATCAATCAGGATCTCTGCATGCTGTTATTGAGACTGAGATGACTGAGAGCTGTCGCTACTGTTATGACCAGAGTCGTGTTGGGAAGATGATGTACTGGTGCCTTTGTGGATTCAGAAGATGTCGTCATTGCTAGGATTTAAGAGCTGCAAGATCTTGCTGGAACAAAGAGAAGCGAGACGAGAGAGAATAGAGACACAATTGATTGAGTATGATATGAACAAAGAGAGCCTTAACTGTATTGCGATGTAATTGGGAAGAGACTGATTTTTAATTCAATTTCGTTTCCCATAAAATTTAAATTTAAATCCTTTTCCAAAACTACTTAATAAATATCATTAATGAACAAAAATTTAAATTTGATTTCCATTAAAATAAGGAATTCTAATAGAGTTAGGATTCTTGCCACTGAAGTTTCTCCCCCCTTAATTCAAAAACCTTGATATGGCATGTTGACACATAGACATACAAGAAAAGTCAAATTTCAGATAGACACAAAGAGCATCGTATGATATGAATAACATAATAGAAAATAATTATATGAATCGTAACAATAATATTTGGACATCATATGAATCATTCTAAAGAAACATATTTCAGAGCTGTTTATTATCTCCATATGAAAGCTATTTTCATTTATTTTTTAATCAATTGAGATGTCAAAAATATTATTTTGACATATTAAGAATTAATCACATTGGATTATAAATACAGTAGCTTGCACACAATATAGAGGTAGCCCTTTTCATTTGAGTGGGTGACCTCAACATATTTCTTAGATACCCTGAGGTTACTCTCAATGATAGCTTTCACACATCATATATTGGTAGCCCTCTTTGTATTTTTCATTTTAAATTAATATCTTAACATTCACACAATTTTATATTATAGCTCATACATACTTAATTAGAAGAAAACTTATGATATTGCAGATGTAATTAACATAACAGCAAGCAATGCTTATTCAGAAAACTGATAGATGCCTAAGGCCTTTCTTAGATTCTCAAATCTTGTTATATCCAATGCCTTAGTGAACAAGTCTGCTAATTGTTTGCCAGTGGAGATGTGTTCAATGTGTATCACCTTAGACTCTACAAGGTCTCTTATAAAATGGTATCTTATGTCAATGTGTTTTTTATTCTAGAATGTTGAATAGGATTTTTGGAAATATTTATAGCACTAGTATTATCACAAAACACAGTTATAGGTTTTTGTTCAATACCATAATCACTCAACATTTGCTTCATCTAAAGTAATTGTGTGCAACAACTTCCTGCTACTATGTATTCAGCTTCAACAATAGACAAAGAAATAGAATTCTACTTTTTGTTGTGCCAAGAAACTAAGTTAGTACCAACGTAAAAATATCCTCTTGAGGTGCTCTTCTCGTCATCTGCATTTCCTGCCCGGTCAGTATCACTAAACCGTGTAAGCTAATCATTTGTGTCTTTAGAAAACCATCTATCATAATCATGGGTTCTATGTACATACCTGATGATTCTTTTAACTGCTGCCAGATGTGATTCTTTAGGATTTGCTTAAAATCTTGCACAAAGTCCTACACTAAAATACAAGTCTAGTCTACTTGCTGTGAGATACAACAAACTGTCAATGATGCTTCTATATAAACTTACATCAACTTCTTTTCCTGCATTATCTTTTAAATGTTTCAAGTTAGTACTGATAGGAGTTTTCATTGATTTTGCATTCTCAAGCCCAAATTTCTTTACAAGATTTTTAGCATATTTTGATTAAGATATGAATATCCCATCATTCATTTGTTTAACCTGCAATCCAAGAAAGAAATTTAATTCTCCTGCCATGCTCATCTCAAACTCTTCTTGCATCAACTTAGCAAACTCATTAGTTTTGTTTTTGTTAGTTGATCCAACAACAATGTCATCTACATATATTTGACCAACAATAAAATAGTTAGATGCATGTTTGATAAACAAAGTGTTATCATTGCTGCCTCTACTATAACCTCTGTTAATCAAAAAATTTATCAACCTTTCATACCATGCTCTAGGAGCTTGTTTCAACCCATATAAAGCTTTATGCAATTTGTACACAAAATCAGGATGTTTGGGATCTTCAAAACCCTTAGGCTATTCAAAAAAAACTTTTTCATTGAGATAGCCATTTAAAAAGGTTGTTTTAACATCCATTTGGTACAACTTAAAATCAATCAAACATGCAATTGTAAGTAGTAATCTGATTGACTCAAGTCTAGCTCCTGGTGCGAAGATTTCATCAAAGTCTATGCCTTGTACTTGTGTGTAACTGTGTGCTACTAGCCTAGCCTTATTTCTTACTACTTGTCCACTTTCATCGGTTTTATTTTTGAATATCCATTTAGTTCCAATGAAATTTGCATTTTCTGGCTTAGGAACTAATTCCTATTCTTCATTCCTTTTAAACTGATTAAGTTAATCTTGCATTTCCTGAATCCAAACTTCTTCTTTTAAAGCTTCTTTCACATTTTTTTGGTTCAACTAATAAAACATAACATGCAAATCTTACCTGATTTCTTACCTTGCTCCTAGTTTTCATCATACCATATAGTGTTCCAATGATAGAGCTGGTTGGATGTGACTTCTGTATCCAAATGGGTGGATCTTTTCTTTTATCTTCATTTTGATTGAGTTTTTGTTCAGATCTGTGTTGCTAGTTGTCATTGTTGTGTCTGATATAACAGCAGTTGTTTTCTCTTTCATAATTGAATCGTTTCTCTCATTATCACTGTCTGAAACTGATTTTTCTGTATTCTCTATAAAGCTGGTTATGCTTTCCTCTTGTGAGTACTTTGCATAATCATCCAGGTCATCAAATCCTGCGTTGTAGATTCCATAACTGACTCAGTTCAAAGATTATAGACTCAAAAAGCTTTGCTATTTTGTGCATATCCCATGAAAACTCCTTCATCACTTCTTGGATCTAATTTGCCTAATTGCTCTCTGTCATTTAAGATGTAACACCTGCATCCAAAAACATGAAAATATTTTAAATTAGGTTTTCTTCCTTTCAAAATTTCATAAGGTGTCTAGTTAGTGCCAGGTCTTAGAAAAACTCTATTTGAAATATAACAAGCAGTACTTATTGCTTCAGCCCATAGCCTTTTGGTTAACCTTTTGCTATTGAGCATCACTCTAACCATCTCTTGAAGAGTTCTGTTTTTTCTTTCCACAATGCCATTTTGTTTAGGAGTTTTGGGAGCTGAAAATTCATGTTCAATTCCATGATATTTGCAAAAGTGAGCATAGCTAACGTTTTCAAATTCCTTGCCATGATCACTTCTTATTATCACTATCCTGCCAATGTTCCTATTTTGCTCATTTTCAGGCTTAACACAAAGATTCCTGAAAACTTTAAAAGTGTCATATTTTTCTTAGATAAAATCAACCAAAGTATATCTAGAAAAGTCATCCACACAAACAAATATGTATCTCTTACCAGTAATGCTTTCAATTTACATAAGACCCATAAGATCCATGGGAAGCAAATCAAGAATTTTGGATGTGCTAAGATGTAGAATGGATTTATGTGTACTTCTAATTTGTTTTCCCATTTGACATGGTCCACAAATTTCATTAACTTTGTCATCAAGTTTAGGAACTCCTTTTACAGCACCTAACTTAATTAACTTAATCAAGTCTTTGTAATTTAAGTGTCCTAATTTTTTATGCCACAATTCTAAATTTGAAATCTTAGCTTGAAATGCAATTTTTACCGAATAACAATTATCCGAAGATCTATTTCCTTCTAAAATGCATTTACCAAAATTGTCTAAAACCATGCATTTGTTTTGTGTGAAATTAACAATATACTTGTCATCACGTATCTGATTAATACTAATTAGATTAGCTTTCAAACCTTCAACCGGAAAGACATTTGGAAGTTGGGTAGGCCTTTGACATTCAAAGTGTCTTTGCCAATGATCTTACTCTTTGCTCCATCTCCATAAGTGACATTTTCTTCCCTGCATGCTTCAAAATGTTTCAAAAACTGCTTATTTTCAGTCATGTGCCTGGAACAACCACTGTCAAAATACCACAAATCTTTAGAAGAATGTTTAAGAGCAGTAAAAGCAACTTTGCAGACTGTCTTCTCTTTCTTAACCCATTGCAATTGTGTCTTTGGTAACAGTTTGAACTGTTGTGATCTTTTATGCAAAAGATTCAATAATTTAAAACATCTAGGTCTAATATGTCCCTTTTTACTACAAAAATAACAAGTTGGAATGAACTTTCTTACCTTTTCAAGACTGGATTTGAAAGAGCTTAGAGGAGAAACCAATGTTTCATTGTTTTTTGAACTAGGACTTGACCTTATTAAGTTAGGTTCAGAATTTTTACCTAATGTTGAAACTTTTACAAACATTGTTGTTGATGAGGATGTAACATTACCTTCTGTATACCCCAATCCGTTTGTTGGAATTGTCTTTTTCCAAGACTCAAGACCTGATCAAGTTTAGCTGACCCAATTCTAAGTTGATCAACACATCTTTTGCTCTCAACCAGTTCTGTTGTAATTTTCTCAATATGTGTTGTTTTGTCTATCAAAGCAAGCTCCAGTTCTGTGATGCAGTTTTCAGCATAAGATTTTTCACATTTCAGCACTTCAATCTCCTTCTTCAAAGTTTTGATTTCTTTTTTCTGACTCAGTCATTCACTATAGAGTGCATTGTAAGTTTCTTGCAAGTCTTCATAGTATTCTGGATCATTTTCTGTATTTGCAACATTGGTTCTATAGTGTTTTGTTATGTCAGTCATAATAGCTTTCCCTTTATCAGCTGCAGATGATGTAAATGCAACAAAATTACTCATGCATTCTTGATCTTCTGAATCAGATTTTGATTCATCACTCTAGGTAGCTATCAAGCCTTTATTCTTCTTAAGATTAGCACATTCAGATTGAATATGCCCATAACCAGAACATTCATAACATTGAATTTGTCCTTTCTTATCAGGTTGCTTCGATTTCTTCTTGTCATTCTCCTTGTTGAATTTCTTGAACTTGTCTTCATTTGAATTTGATGGCTTTCCTTGATTCTTTTTCCTGAAATTCTTTTTCATGAACTTGACATAATTTTTTGTTAGAAAAGTAATTTGGTTGGAATCAGTTTCATCAAGCTCATCATTACTTTCATCATCAGATTTTTCAGTTTTAACATTGAATATAATGCTTTTTCCTTTTTGCTTCCTAGTACTCTGATTAATCTCAAAATTTTGAAGAATGTCAATCAATTCATCAACCCTCATCTCATTAGTGTTTTTAACTTCCTCAATGGCTGAAATTTTAGGTTGAAATTTATCTAGAGCAGATCTGATTATTTTGCTAACAATTTCTACATCAGTGAAAGTCTTACCAAACATGTATGCAGAATCAGGGAGGGGGGGGAGAGGGAGAAAATTTTCTCTCAATTAGGGTTGCCGGAGTTACTGTTCATTCCGGCCAATTTGCGAATCAGCCTTTCAAATCTACATATGTTGTAGATCGGGATATCCTGAGACAACTTTTCTTCTGGGCCGCCCTCAGTTTCTGACAAAAAAACGGTTGAAATTGCAAAAAAAGGTTTCGGATTTCACTATTTATCGCCGACGGCGGGCAAGTGGGACATCACCTTTACCATCATCGTGTTGGTCTTGACTCGATCTACAAGTTTTCCTTCATCAGCACCACCAAATTCATGCCGTAACACCTCCGTTCAAGGCCACAAAGTTTCGGATTTTCACTATTTACCGCCGCCTGCCGCCTATCACCGGCGAGTAGCTTCTCACCTCCATCAAATTCTTGTAGATCAGGCGACGTTCTACAAGTTTCCCTTCATCAGCACCACCAGATTCGCGCCGCAACACCTCCGTTCAGGGCCTCAAAGTTTCGGATTTACTATTTACCGCCACATTTCACCGGAAAACGGCGAGTTGTATCTCACCTTCGCCACCATCTAGTAGATCGGGCAACACTGACCAACTTTTCCTTCTTGGCCGTCATCTGATTCCAACCAGAAACCCCTCAAATCGCCGCTTCTTCAATTCGGATATTACTGTTCATTACGGTGGTTACTATTCATTTACCGGAGACACTGTTCATCAGCCCCGCCCAATTTGTTCTTCAGGTTATTTCATGCATCTTTGCTTGTTGGTCATTTCCTGATTCCTTATGGTTTGGTCAATGGATCCGCATAAGACTAATTGGGCTGACAAAGTTAAGATTACCGATTCGAGTAATCGATGCAAACTGCTAGGGATTACTCCCAAGAAACCGGGTACAGTGCTTGATATCCTGGATGAGATCGTTGATGAAAATGTGGCCGAATGGCGTAGATGTCTTGTTGGTTTATTTTCGGGATATGTGATGCCTTTTCATGCTGCTCGCTCGTTGGCCATGCGTGCATGGAAATCCAGCGGCTTGGAGGACGTCCGTTCCACAAACAAGGGGTTTCTCATCTTTCGCTTCCAAACGGAGGAAGAGGTTCATAACATAATTGCTCACAGTCCTTGGATGTTCAGAGGTAAAACAATTATCTTACAACCTTGGAACCCGCATTTAGATTTTAATGCAAATCAATTGAGGTATATTCCTATTTGGATCCGATTATATGGCCTGCCTTTCCCTTTGTGGATAACCAAAGGTCTTAGCATTGTTTCCAACATGGTTGGACAACCTATGTCTTGTGACAAGATCACTTCCGATCTTTCCAGATTGGAGTATGCGAGGGTATGTGTTCTTCTTGATGCAAAGCGCCCTCCGATCCAGAACTTTGAGTTCAAGTGCAAACTCTCTCCTGAGCCCATCCAAATTAAAGTCGAATATGAGTGGATTCCAAAACGTTGCTCCAAATGTCGCAGGTTTGGTCACCGTTGTCCGGAACCGGCAAAGACTCCAGTCGAGGATAAGATTGAGGCTAGCACCTCTGATAGCACCCCTTCTGATGGTGCCCCCTTGAATTCGGGTAAGGTTGCGACTGATGTCGCTGAGAGTTCCAAAGCTGTTGCTATTCCAGCAGATTCTTTAGTGCAAGTTGTGCCTCCTAAGGCTGCTACAGTTTTGAGCACAGAGTCAGTCTCAGAATCTGACTCTCTATCTCCTTTTGCGACCGACCAAGGTAAGCTTTTGGGTACTATCCATTATTCAACCAATCGCGAGGCATCTGTTTCGTCAGGGCGGATAAACACAGGACAACCTCTTGAGACTTCTTCCTCCCGTTTTGAGCCTTTAAATAGGCTGAGTGATGAGGACCAATCTGATAGGATTGATCATACTCATACGGACACCCCAGCTACCCCGGTAAAGAAGGGTAAGAAGAAGAAAAACAAGAACGGCTGAAGCTCTTGTATTTTTATGATTTAAACCGTTTGTGGCCATTTATCATTTATGTTGTTAAGGCCGTTTATGGCCTTTTTACTTTGTTTTAGGCCGCTTGTGGTCTATATTTTTTGATCTTTGTTGGATTGTGTGTTTGGACTTTACGTCCTTCTTGTAATTCTTGGGGTATGCCCCTCGGATTTTTGTACATTTTAATTTTTTTGGATTTATATTACTAAGTAACTTTTCCAAAAAAAAAATGTATGCAGAATTTGTGATAAATTGACTCATCCTCATGCGTCATCAAATTTTCAAATTGAGAATTTAATCTCATTAATTTAGATCTTTTAACAAATACAGTACCTTCATTTTTTGCCTCAAGAATGTCCCAAGCTTCTTTGGCCACTTTGCACCTTGAAATCTGTCCAATGTTATTTAAGTCTACAGCAGCAAAAATTGCATTAAGAGCCTTTGAGTTCCAGCTTGAACGTTAGTATTCTTCATCAGTCCATTCCTCCTCAGATTTGGGTTCAGAATCACCAAAAGCATTCAACTTTGTTGGCGGTATCCATCCTTTAAGCACACTGGTCCATGCCCTGTCATCAAAGATTTGATATACATCATTATTTTACTTTCCAGTATGAATAATTACCATCATCAAGAATAGGTGGTTGTGTTGCGGATCCTCTATTACAAATAAACTCCATTCCTCCAAATCAACATGATTTTTTCTTCACTTATATATCAGTGAACCTGCTCTAATACCAATTGTTAGTTCTAGAAGTATGAGGTTATAAGTAATATAACAGTAAACTGTAAAGTAAAATAGCACACAAGGAATTTACGTGGTTCGGTTATAAAATCTACATCCACAGACAGCTTTAGAGCTGCAATTCACTAAGTTCTTGTTTTTACAATCTTTAGGATCGTTTACAGTGCTGACTCACTCTCACACACTGACCTAATCTTTGTAAAACAAAATCTTGCAAGATTTTAAACTCTGGTGACACTGCCCACTCTCTGTCATTGATAACTTAACAACACACTATTAAGTAAAACATAACCATGATGTTTGACACTGAATTACATAAACACTTAACTTGCAAGTTCTCTCAAGTGTATACTAACTCAGACAGATCTAATAAAAAATTCATGCATGATTACAACCTCTCATACATGAATAAACACTCATAAAATCAAATCAAATAAGCATTCCAATCTGTGTTGACGCTCTCCTCTTAATTCTTAGAATGCTGTGACAAACACACCATCAACATACATATGTTATGTAAACATAACATTATATATACAGTGGGATGCCTGATTGTAATCTCTTAAAAATCCTGTAAAAATCTTAATCAAACTGAAATTAGGATAAAGACTAATACAATAGGAAGTGATATAAGTATCTCCTAAATAAAATAGGACACAAATAGATATACTATTTTAATTAGGATACATCAAATAGTGTCATAATCTAAGGAGATATTCATTATGAGTCAAATACTTCCTAAATTATACTTCTAGAAATAGTAAAATAAGAAATAATATAACATTCTAGTTTTATCGTAAGTTGGTCCAAAATCATATGCATGGCACATGCAAGAGTGTCACACGTTGACATCAACATTCATCAAAATATTAAAGTTTTCTAAACGTGTCTAGGAAAGGTTTAATATATATTCTGATTTTTATAAAAATAGTTTGTTAAAAGTTCCTTTCGCTAAAACGGTTTTTAAAATAAAAGTGATTTCTGAGAGTAAATCAAAGGCTTTGATAAAACTCTAATTCCATAATTTAGATTCTAAAATAGAAAATAATTCATATAATATCGCATAGAAATATTGTATAACATATCAAGTTATTCTTTAAGAACACGTACACTTTAATCACAGTGCATATATGATGTTACTTACCTCAACTAATCCAAAAGGAAATTTCCTAGCTCCTACTTATCAGTAAAAGTTTGATTGGCTGAGTAATTTCAAATGAAAGATTTGGGAGATGCTAGTTATGTTCTTGGGGTCCTGCTCATCAGAGGTAAGTAGAGTAGGAAACTAGCATTGTCTCAAGCTTCCTACATAGAGAAGATATTGGCTAAATTTGCAGTTCAAACTCCAAGAAAGGATTGTTACCTTTTAGGCATGGAGTGAAGCTTTCTCAGGAGTAGTCTCTTAGGACTCCTTAAGAGGAAGAAGAGATGAGATGGATCCCATATGCCTCTATTATTAGGAGTATCATGTATGTAATGCTATGTACTAGGGGTGTGCATGGTACACCATCACCCGCCCGAATCCGACATACCCGCCATGGTATGGTGGAGGTATGGTAGGGTATAAAAAAAATATAGGGTGTGGTATGGTATAGATTTTCAAAATCTGTCATGGTATGGTATGGTAGGGGGGTATTTTTGAAAATACCCGAAAATACCATACCATACCATACCTTTTTTTAAAAAATAAAAAATATGCCACGTGTCAGTATTTAATTGGTTACATAAAATATTTTTGTATGAGTGTTATAGTTTCTTTTTTCTTTGCCTTTTTATTTTCTCAAATTTGTATTAGATTGGAAGTTGAAAAGATTGAAACTTTGTAGAATTTAAAGGTTGGACTTCAAAGTTGGAAGTTAGAACTTTGTGGAAGGATTCAGATATGTAGTTTACTTGTTATTTGTGTTGTTATGGATATGTAATTGCTTGAGTATTCGTGTTGTTATGGAATACGTAGTTACGTGATATTTTTGTATTGTTATAAATATGATGTTACTTGATTATTTGTGGTGTTATAAAATATATAGTTACTTGATTATTTGTATTGTTAAAGATGTGTAATTGTTTGATTTTTGTATTTAGTAAAAACTTTATGAATCATAATATTAAACAATGTCAAAATAAGAATTTAAAGTGTCAAAATCTGGTCAATTTAGTCAACTACCCGAATAATACCATACCATACCCGCCCTTACCCTACCATGCGAAAATATGGTATGGTATTGTATTAAAAAATGGTATGGTATGGTATAAAAATAAAAAACCCGACATATGTAGGGTATGGGGATGGTATGACGATACCACACCATACCCTACCATTTGCACACCCCTACTATGTACGAGGCTAGATATCTCCTATGCAGTGGGAATAGTTAGCAGGTCCTAGTCAAATCCTAGTTGTGAGCATTGCATTGCAGTGAAGCATTTATTTACATATCTTCGTAGGACGAAGGGATATATGCTTACATATTATGGAAGGGATCTGACTCCGGTTGGATATATGATTCAAATTTTTAATTATATCCAGTTGGATCAATTTTCACTTTGGGTGGTAGAGCCATAATATAGAGGAGTATCAAGCAATCATGCATTGCTAACTCTCCATGGAGGCAGAATATGTAACAGCTTGTGAAGGAGCTGAACATATAGTTTTGCTCCGTAAGTTCCTCTTAGATTTGAAAGTTGTTCCAAATGGAGAAAAGGCCATTACACTTTATTATAATAATAGTGGGGCAGTGGCTAATTCTGGGGTACCTAGAAACCACAAGAGTGGAAAGCATATAGAACAAAAGTACTAACTCATAGAGAGATCGTGCAAGGTCGAGATGTACAACTATGCGAGATCCCTACAGTGGAAAATCTAACTGATCCGTTCACCAAGAGTCTCTAAACTGAGGTCTTCGAAGGTCTCCTAGAGAACATAGGAATTATATATATGTCACAACTACTCTAAGGGTAAGCGAGAGATTGTTAAGAATCTACCCTAAGAGTATGGACGTTTGATGCGTTCGAAACTAGCAAGTATACTAGTCGCACAAGTAATAAAGTGATGAGTGAGATATCGTTCCCACGAGGATTGATTCTAATTAAATTTGTTATTTTTCAGTAACAATAGACTAAATATGGGGGGTTTTGTTGAATGATTAATTAAACTGAATACGAAGGCAAATAAAGAATAACACAACACAATATTAAATGAATTGAAAATTCAATGAGAGACACTTGGTTAAGGGTTCTTTCTCTGCCACAAGATATGAATTTGTGAATTAACATAGAATTGTAATCCAATTACAGCATTGAAGTTATCAACCGTAGATAACAACAAGCTCTGTTATCCCAATCTTTCCTTACTTTGTTGTTAAATAAAACAAGCTCTTTATTTAATCTCTATCCATTAAACAACCTAGAACAAGCTCTCTAAGTTTAATTCAATAGAAGCATTACGATGAGAAAGATAGGTTGATCTAAGCAATAATCACACAAGTTCGGATTATTTAACCTAGGTTGTATTTTCCAATTGCAATCTCTGATCACAATTTTGCTACTAATGATTGGAAATTCATGACAATTACGGATCAAGATTTCTAATCTAGCAATAGACAACAACAGATTATATTCAGTTGGCCATTCCAAATACAATCAGTAAGCAATCATAAGCATTAGATATGGGAAAATACAAGCAACTTCAATTAGAGAATTGGATAACAATTTCTTACACAATCAACTCACAAAATCCATATCAAGGGCTTTGAAATCACCCTCAACCAATTCAGATTTAGTTACACATATTCAATCAGAATAACAAATACAATACAGAGAAATTCCAGAATTGAAAAGGAAAGAAAGAACTTAGCAAATTCTTTGAAAATCTTCTTTGTAGATAAATCTTCTTGGAATTGTAGTTCCTCCTCTTTCAAAATCTTCTTTCTCCTTCAAGAACTCCAAGGGATGAGAGAAATCCAGAAATGCAGCCTCCTCCCATGTTTTCCCCTCTGAAAATAAAACCCTAAAATGTGTTTAAATACTCTGCTACAGTGACTTGCTACAGTCCCTACCATACTTAATAACATGCTACAGTGATATATGGAATTACAAATATACACTTCTCATACCATTTTTATCACAACTTTCGTACACTCCTAAATTCGTGAACCGTAAATTTCTCCAGAAAATAGACTTCGAGAGCTTTTCAATGGTATATAGCATGTTATCCGGTTAATTGTATATCAATACAATCAACTCCAAGAAATTGGTTGACTAGCAGAGGTGAAAATGAAGGGTTTTACTCCAATTTTGTGTAAGTTCCTCCAAAACTCCTACAAACATCAAAAACCACACAAAAACATAAAAATACCAAGGAATATAGCAAAGAAACATGGACGAATTGATATGAAAATGATATAAATAGACACTTATCAAATTCCCCCACACTTAGACTTTGCTAGTCCTCGAGCAATTACGACAATATGAAATAAAACTAAACCGAAACAGAATCAACAAAAATTTAAAACACATAAATGCTTCATCTTGCAAATAGGCCTCAAAGATTGTACTTAATTATAACCCAAGGAAAACTTCACAATAATGCACTTGATCAAGAATTTCATCTTAAAGATTAGTTTCGCTTCACTTCAATTCCTCAAGTGTGTGTGTGTAGAGCCATTCTCACCTAATCACTTGTAACCCGGATGAGGTTATGCATAAAAATGAATCATATTTAATATTGAAGATGTGTGTATAAATGAACTCCATAGGCCTGCTTTTCAAGTCACTCTCCACAAATGTAGACATTCACAACACCAAGGATCAAGTAGGACTTTATTAAGCTTGTAACGTTTGGCTTGGGTGAAGGTATGATAAAGGATAATAATTTGGCTCCAATCACCCACAAACACATAAATCATTCAAGACTATGTAGAGCTCAACCCTATAACACAACTTTATTTCAATTCACTAGGTTACTCCTCCAAACTTATTTAGAACACTCAATCTTTTTTTTTTTTTGCAGAAAACAAAAGAAAACTACACCCCACACTTTGTTGTTTCATTCTTTTTAAGAACACTTAAGGTTATAGATCTCTTATTCTTCTTCTTTTGTTCTCTTTTTTTTTTCTTTTTTTCTTTTTTTATTACACTTCCTCTCCCCCACACTTAAACAACACATTGTCCTCAATTTGTAAGTACGTGGACGATAAGTACAGATTGGTTTTTTTTTCTGTTTTTCTTTTTTTTTTTAAACACAATAGAACTCACTTGTATTGCTCATGACACATCCCAATCTCCTCTAACTTCCCAAAACCAGAACATAGCTCAAAATTTAATTGTGAACGATCTACATGCTCATAGGTAAGGGATAAACTGTTTGGAATAATTTCATTTGAGGTTAGGAAATCTTTTAGTGAGTTAACAAAGAAAAAGGTTTACAGAGGCTCAAAGGGGTAACTAGGGATCAATTTTAGTCAAGGTTGGCTCTTAAGGCTCAAACGGTCCAAAATGGCCTAAATCATTTCCCTAATGTTGCACAGTCTAGGATTTCGCCTCGAGTGACCATCAAACAAGTTCTAGAATTCATTGAAATCTGGAGAAACACTCAAATTACATAAACTTTCTCTAAGTAAACAAATAACTCAGTGATAATAGCTCAGTGCTCAATGTTGCCAAGGAATCAAAAGCAAAGCGAAAACCAATAAACATTTCAAGCACACAGATCCATGCATCATTTATCATTTTCCAAGAGTTATTCTTAATTCAATCATTATCTTATCATCGACACCCAAAATGCAAGAAAAGAGGTACGTGGCGTTGTTACACCTGAGTCAAGATTGTATATTTCAACAATCCTTAGGACCAGTAGCCCGCAGACTTAAGGTTTCCAGCCTATATACCTTTATTATAAAGAACAAAACAAGAAACAAGACACTTCAAACAACATGAAATAAACAAACTACAGATGTATTGAGAGAGAATGCGATTTCAAGGTTAAGAAACCCATATTCTGCCATTCCTCAGTTTTTCCACAATAAATGTTTTTTTTTTGAAATCAAAACTGATCAAGCTAAAACACTAACAACTCTAAATTACGCAAAACTAAACTCACTCATAAAATAACAAAGTTCAACAAGTCAGCAAACAAAAACAAGTTAGTTAGAATGGGTCTACAAAGTTTAGAAGTTAGCCTCCTTATTCAGCCATTATGGATTGAAGAGATCCAGAATGCGTTTCAAGAGAACTTGAACTTTTTAAGCCACCACTCTAAAAACCGAGATTAGAAAATATTACC
The DNA here is from genome assembly GCA_013180625.2 of Boswellia sacra. Classification (NCBI taxonomy): domain Eukaryota; kingdom Viridiplantae; phylum Streptophyta; class Magnoliopsida; order Sapindales; family Burseraceae; genus Boswellia; species Boswellia sacra. Next base: position 14,132 of record SNVD02011838.1, on the reverse strand, counting down.
TGGGACGAAAGAAATAACCTGAAAAAACTCAAAAGAAACGACATGAAAAATCTCAAATAAACACACTAAAAAGAAAGCAAAAAAAAACGAAGCAAACCAGCAAATAGAGATTACAGATGGAGGGTTAAATCCAGTTGACGCCTTTTGTTGCCTTCTCCAAACCAATTTATCCGAGCCATTGTTGGATCAGGTGAATAGACGAATTCTTGTAGTTTGTCAATTAACTCTCCTGCAGTTGAAGCTGTAACCAGCATTTGCCTTGCTGACGGTGAGATGAAATTTTTTTCTACAGCTTGATCAAGAAAGGACAACAAACCATCAAAAAAATTATTAACATTTAACAAACCAATGGGTTTCTGATGGATGTTTAGCTGTGCCCAAGAGGTGATTTGAAATATCTCCTTAATGTACCATAACCACCGGGCAAAGCTATAAATGCATCAGATTTAATGACCATATGTGCAATACGCTCATGCATGCTGGAGACCTGTAACTCTTCCCCCATTGTGTTGCCTATGATATCTCGCACAGCTAATGGTTTAGGGATAATGCCCGAGAACTTTACTTCCTCCCAAGGATGCAGCTGTCGACACACACCCCATTAACCCAGACGACCCCCTCCATAAATCAAATGAATACCCCTCGCAGCTAATGTCCTACCAAGATCAAGAGCTGCTGTGGTAAACTCTCCATCTTTACCAAATTGCGATCCCAAAATACGCATATATTGCGGAATCGCCGAATTGGTGTTTTCTCCATTTCTACAAGTGCTCTAATCTTGTGTAAGACACGTTAGATATTATGCTTTTCAATTGCAAGACAGGTTATGGAATGACATATGAAAATATGCAGAATGTATATATACACCCATAAAACTCTCAAATTTTGACACATGGGGACATACTTTCGGTGGGGGTTGCTCGATGCAGATTTATCGCCCCAAGATTTGAAAAAAATGAGATATGCTTTCGGCGAGGTTTGACAAAACCTACACACTTGTCTCCCACGTGAAGCATGGAAAATGGAGATACACTTTCGGCGGGGGTTGACAAAACCCCCACACTTGTCTCCCACGTGAAGCATAAAAAATGGAGATACACTTTCGGTGGAGGTTGACAAAACCTCCACACTTGTCTCCCACGTGTACTTATGCCATAGGGTAGTCATATGGTTTGTCAAAAAGAAAACTTGAAATTAAAACAAACAAAATCAACAAACAACAACAACACAAAAACAACATTGATAATCAGATCAAACGAAACAAGAAAAAAAATTCTACAACAACAACACACATTCAAATATACAAGTAGTTGTGATTGTGGCTCACATCTTCCTCTGGTTTTACGTCCAGTAACGGCTGAAACGCCTTCTATGAGTCGGGGATTTGCTTCCCATCCAGTTTTCTTATAAACTGGCAAACAGGGTCGTTTTTAGTCAGATTCCCTAGACTATAACACTGCAATTCATCACGAAATTGTGTCCATAGATTAAGCAATTCCTGTCTCTTATACACATCTAGATGTGTATAAGAGACAGGTATCTATTTATGTATCATTTTTATATCAATTCGTCCATGTTTCTTTGCTATATTCCTTGTTATTTTTATGTTTTTGTGTGGTTTTGATGTTTGTAGGAGTTTTGGAGCAACTTGCACAAAAATGGAGTAAAACCCTTCATTTTCACCTCTGCTAGTCAGTGATCTTCTCGGATTTAATTGTATTTATATACAATGAACCCGATGACATGTTATATACCGTTGGAAAGCTCTCGAAGTCTATTTTCTGGAGAAATTTACGGTTTAAAAATCCATTCAGAGTACCAAAAGTTGTAATCAAAACAGTGTGAGATGTATAGAAATATAATTCCACAAGTCACTGTAGCATGTATAATACGGGGCATTGTAGCAAGTCACTGTAGCAGAGTATTTAAACACATTTTAGGGTTTTATTTTGATAACTTGAAGAGGGGAGAACGTGGTCGAGGCTGCAGCTCTGGAATTCTTTCATCTCTTGGAGTTCTTGAAGGAGAAAGGAAGCTTGGAAGAGGAAGAACTACAATCCAAAGAGAATTACATCAAATTTGCTAAGTTTTTCCCTTCCCTTTCATTTTCTGGAATGTCTCCATGTTGTATTGTATTTACCACGTTCTTAAACATGTGTAACTGAATCTGAATTGGTTGAGGGTGATTTCAAAGCCCCTGATATGGTTTTTGTAAGTTGATTGTGTAAGGAATTGTTATCCAATTCTCTAATTGAAGTTGCTTGTATTCTCCCATATTTAATGCTTATGATTGCTTGCTGATTGTATTTGAGTGGCCAACTTAATATAATCTGGATATTGTCTATTGCTAGACTAGAAATCTTGATCCGTAATTGTCTTGAATTTCTAATCCTTAGTAGCAAAATTGTGATCAGAGATTGCAATTGGAGAATACAACCTAAGTTAAATAATCCGAGCTTGTGTGTTTATGCTTAGATCAACCTATCTTTCTTATCGTAATGCATCCATTGAATTAAATTTAGAGAGCTTGTTCTAGGTTGTTTAATGGATAGAGATTAAATAAAGAGTCCTGTTTTAATTTAACACAATAAGGAAAGATTGTGGATAACAGAGCTTGTTTGTTAAATCTAACGTTTGATACGTTTGCATTTCAATGGTGTAATTGGATGACACATTTTACACTTAATTTCCGCAAATCCATATCTTTGTGGTAGAGAATATCCTTAACCAATTTCTTTCATTGTGTAATTCTCTCAATTGATTTTTAACTTTGCTTGTATTATTCTTCTTGCTTTCGATTAGTTTAGTTTAAATCAACCATCAACAAAACCCCCCATTTATTCTGTTGTTGCTTTTGAATAACAAATTCAATTAGAATCAATCCTCGTGGGAACGCTATCTTACTTATCACTTTATTACTTGTGCGACTAGTATACTTGCTAGTTTCGAACTCATCAAGTATTTGGCGCCGTTGCCGGGGATTGATTTTCTAATCGATTTGTTATTTTGTTTTCATTGTTGATTCATATTTTCTTTGTTTTTCTTTTCTGATTGTTTGTGTTTAGACAACATGGCAGTAAACTTCTATCAATTCAGTAGCGGATTTGATCCACAAGTACCATGGAGAGTAAATGAGGTAAGCACTCCGAACATTGAACAACAACTTTCTGAGCTAACCTCTCTTGTGGAAAACATGGCTGTAGGAGATATGCAAAAATCTTATGAATGTGGGATATATTCTACGATGGAGCATCCATTCGACATGCTGTCTCTTATACACATCTAGATGTGTATAAGAGACAGGAACAAGCCAATGCCATGGGTGGATTTCCAAGACAAACGAGGCAATGGTATGATCCTTTCTCTAGCACTTACAATGCTGGATGGGAAGATCAACATAATTTCAGTTACTGAAATCATCAACCAATCACTCCAAATGTGATACCAAATCGGCCACAAGGTTTCAATCAACCTAGAGTGCAGCAACCTTTTCAAATGCAACCACCACCAATGCCACATCCAGCACCGCAACCAGCTTCACAAAACTCAGGTATGTCTCTCGAAGATATTGTTAATGCACTTGCCACTAACACAATGCAATTCCAGCAGAAAACTGGGGCAAGTATCCAAAATCTCGCAAATCAAATGGGACAATTGGCTACTAGCATGAGCAAATTCGAGGGCCAATGCTCAGAAAAATTATCTTCTCAAACGGTGATAAATCCAAGAGAGAATGATTGTGCGATAACTTTGCGAAGTGGAGAGCAAATTCGAAATGGAGAGCAAATGGAAACTGGGGCAAGTATCCAAAACCTGACAAAGAAATCACAAACTGATAAAGGAGATGACACCACTTCCACCATGAACAACACATCATATTCTAATGTTTCTCTCCACTTTTTCCTAGTAGATTTGCACAATCGAAGGAGAAACAAGAACAAGAAATCCTGGAAACTTCTCACAATATCGAGGTAATATACCACTTCTGGATGCTATCGAGCAAGTACCTCATTATACAAAATGTCTCAAGGAGTTATGCACCAGCAAAAGAAAGTTAAAAGAAATGAGAAAGTAAGTGTGGGGGAAGATGTTTCAGCTATATTGCAAAGGAAAATTCCTCCAAAGTGCAAAGATCCAGGTACGTTCACCATGCCATGCACCATTGGTAACCAGTTGAAATAGCTATGTTAGATTTAGAAGGCATTTATTAATGTCACGCATATTCTGTTTATGCTTCCTTAAATCTTGGACCTTTTGCGAAAACTGGTATTACCATTCAACTTGCTGATCATTTTAATGCATATCCCAAAAGAGTTGTGAAAGATGTGCTTGTGCAGGTGAATCAATTGGTTTTCCCAGCAAACTTCTATGTCCTTGAAATAGAGGATGAGACATCTCCTAATCCAACTCCGATTCTGTTAGAGAGACCATTCTCGAAAACTGTTAGAACCAAGACTGATGTTCATGATGGCACTCTCATCATAGAGTTTGATGGCAAGGTGATATATTTCAATATTTTTGAGGCAATAAGGTACTCTAGTGACTTACATTCTGTTCTTGCAGTTGACATTGCTGATTCTTTGCCACAACAATATTTTGAGTTAACTCGCAAGAATGGATTGGATGTAGCTATTAGTGAGCATATAGTGACAGAAAATTCCAATGAGTCAGGAATTTTGATACAAGTGTCCAAAGAAATGGAGGAAGTTGTGGCAAGCTTAGATGAGACCATAGCAATAACCACACATAGGTATGATGTTTTGTACATTCAATTTTCTTTGTCTAATGAGAAAATTCTTTCGTCTGTGATGACAGCCCCTGCCTTGGAGCTTAAGCTTCTTCCAGATCATTTGAGGCATGGATTCTTGAGTGAGAATGATCCTTTGCGAGTTACAATGGAAATGGGCCTTGCACGAATACAAGAAGAGAAACTCGTCCGAATACTTACAGACCACAAAACAGCTATTGGGTGGACGATTGCTAACATCCAATGCCCAGCCATATGCATGGACCCTATCTTGTTGGAAAAAGGATCCAAGCCCACTAGAGAAGCACAGTAGAGATTGGACCCTCCCATGATGGAACCAACGTCGGGCTGAGGACGTTAAACCAAGTGCTTATTGGGAGGCAACCCAATGTTTTTGAAAAATAAAGAAAAAAAGAAAACAAAAATAGAATAAGGTAATAATGATCGATTTTTGTGTCTCGAGGAAATTCCTTTCGTAGGCCATCAAATTGATCAGGTTTTATCTCTCTTTTCCATCTGTCTTATTTGTTTTTATATTTCTTTTACTTGTTTTTGACTTTTGTTTGCTATTGTGTTGTTATCTCTTTTATGTGTCTTTAGTTTCGTTCTGCTCTTTTCTTTTCCTTCCTTTTGTTTAATTTGATTACTCTGTGCTTTGAGCTCATTTGTGCAGCAGCTTGTGGAAACATCCAAACAGAAGTTGAAGTCATTCGCCAAAGGTTTGAAACGTGCATATCTTGGAGAAAAACAAACTCGATCTCATTATCGGTAATATCTCTTCTTTTCTCCTCTTCAATGGATGCCGATATCTTTTTGTCGAACCTTCGTAAATATTTTCCTTCACTTCCTCAAAATGCTGTGTTTAAAATTTATAAAGTACGTATGACTAGACTTTGGGCGTTGATGCTCCTAAATGTGCCTGCTGATATCCGATCTATCGAAGCCAAGGTGAGATTGTCCGGTGAGCCGGACATTAATCTCGCAAAATACATGCCTGGTCTAGGAAAGATCTACTACGCCAAGAGGCGAAGAGCGAAAGGTTACAAGTATGTTATAAATGTGCTAGATGGAATTGTAACCAGACTTGTCGTTCATTAGGTTTTGTGTCCAGAAATAGAGAAGATAAACTGTCATTTATTAAGAATGGTCTGAGTAATGAGTCGCTGTATAATGTTTTATTAACTCTTGAGTCACATTCTTGTGGACTTGTTCAGCGTGAATTGCTTAATCTATGGACACAATTTCGTGATGAATTGCAGTGTTATAGTCTAGGTAATCTGACTAAAAACGACCCTGTTTGCCAGTTTATAAGAAAACTTGATGGGAAGCAAATCCCCGACTCATAGAAGGCGTTTCAGCCGTTACTGGACGTAAAACCAGAGGAATATGTTAGCCACAATCACAACTACTTGTATATTTGAATGTGTGTTGTTGTTGTCGAATTTGATTTCTTTCTTGTTTCGTTTGATCTGATTATCAATGTTGTTTTTTGTGTTGTTGTTGTTTGTTGATTTGTTTGTTTTAATTTCAAGTTTTCTTTTTGACAAACCAGATGACTACCCCATGATATAAGCACAAGTGTAAGACAAGTGTGGAGGTTTTGTCAACCTCCGCCGAAAGTATATCTTTACTTTTCATGCTTCACGTGGGAGACAAGTGTGGCGGTTTTGTCAAACCCCACCGAAAGTATATCTCTAATTGTCATGCTTCACGTGGGAGACAAGTGTGGCGGTTTTTTTTCAAACCCCACCGAAAGTTTATCTCCATTTTTCATGCACACGTGGGCGACAAGTGTGGAGGTTTTGTCAAACCCCACCGAAAGCATATCTATTTTTTTCAAATCTCGGGGCGATAAATCTGCATCGAGCAACCCCCACCGAAATTATGTCCCCATATGTCAAATTTGAGAGTTTTACGTGTGTATATATTCATTCTCCATATTTTCAAATGTCATTATTATAACCTGTCTTACACTTGAAAAGCATATTACCTAATGTGCATCATTGTCTTACACAAGGTTAGAGCACTTGTAGAAATGGAGAAAACACCAATTCGGCGATTCCAAAATATATGCATATTTTGTGGATCGCAATGTGGTAAAGATGGAGAGTTTACAACAGCAGCTCTTGATCTTGGTAGGACATTAGCTGCGAGGGGTATTCATTTGATTTATGGAGGGGGTAGTCTTGGGCTAATGGGGTGTGTGTCAACAGCTGCATCCATAGGAGGGAGCAAAGTTCTCGGCATTATCCCGAAACCATTAGCTGTACGAGATATCATAGACAACACAATCGGGGAAGAGTTACAAGTCTCTAGCATGCATGAGCGTATTGCACATATGGTTGTTAATTCCGATGCATTTATAGCTTTACCCGGTGGTTATGGCACATTAGAGGAGATATTTCAAATCACCTCTTGGGCACAGCTAAACATCCATAAAAAACCCATTGTTTTGTTAAATGTCAATAACTTTTTTGATGGTTTGTTGTCTTTTCTTGATCAAGCTGTAGAAAAAAATTTTATCTCACCATCAGCGAGGCAAATCCTTGTTACAGCTTCAACGGCAGGGGAGTTAATTGACAAACTACAAGAATTCGTCTATTCGCCTGACCCAACAACAGCTCGGATTGATTGGTTCGGAGAAGGCAATAAGAGGCGTAAACTGGATTTAACGCTCCATCTGTAATCTCTATATGCTGGTTTGCTTTGTTTTCGTTTGCTTTCTTTTTATTGTGTTTATTTGAGTTTTTTTTATGTCATTTCTTTTTGAGTTTTTTTTTTCATGTTGTTTCTTTCGTCGCAGGTAATATTTTCTAATCTTGATTTTTAGAGTGGTGGCTAAAAAGTTTATGTCCTGTTAAAACGCATTCTGGATCTCTTTAATCCAGAACGGCTGAATAAGGAGGCTAACCTTTAAACTTTTTAGACCCATTCTAACTGACGTGTTTTTATTTGCTGGTTTGTTGGACTTTGTTATTTTATGAGTAAGTTTGGTTTTATGTAATTTAGAGTTGTTATGTGTTGTCTTTAGTAGTTTCGATTCAAAAAGAGAAATTTGTGGAAAACAACTTGAGAATGGCAGAATATGGGGTTTCTTGAACCCTTGAAACGCATTCTCTCTCAATAAATCTGTAGTTTGTTTATTTCATGTTGTTTGAAGTGTCTTGTTTCTTGTTTTGTTCTTTCATAATAAAGGTATATAGGCTGGAAACCTTAAGTCTGCGGGCTACTGGTCCTAAGGATTGTTGAAATATACAATCTTGACTCAGGTGTAACAATGCCACGTACCTCTTTCTTGCATTTTGTGGGTCGATGATAGGATAATGATTGAATTAAGAATAACTCTTGGAAAATGATAAATGATGCATGGATCTGTGTGCTTGAAATATTTATTGGTTTTTACTTTGCTTTTGATTCCTTGCGCAACATAGCACTGAGCTATTATCACTGAGTTATTTGTTCACTTAGAGAAAGTTTATGTACTTTAAGTGTTTCTCCAGATTTCAATGAATTCTAGAACTTGTTTGATGGTCACTCGAGGCGAAATCCTAGACTGTGCAACATTAGGGAAATGATTTAGGCCATCTTTGGACCGTTTGAGCCTTAAGAGCCAAACCTGACTAAAATTGATCCCTAGTTACCCCTTTGAGCCTCTGTAAACCTTTTTCTTTGTTAACTCACTAAAAAATTTCCTAACCTTAATTGAATTTGTTCCAAACAGTTTATCCCTTACCTATGAGCATGTAAATCATTCGCAATTACATTTTGAGCGATGTTCTGGTTTTGGGAAGTTAGAGGAGGTTGGATTATGCCATGAGCAATGCAAGTGAGTTTTATTATGTTTGTTAAAAAAAAAAAAGAAAAAAAATCTGTACTTATCTTCCACGTACTTAAACATTGAGGACAATGTATTGTTTAAGTGTGGGGGAGTGGAATTGTAGTTAAAAAGAAAAGAAAAGAAAAAGAGTTCTATACCCTTGGGTGTTCTTAAAAAGAATGAAACAACAAAGTGTGGGGGTGTAGTTTCTTTTGTTTTCTACAAAAAGAAGAAGAGAAAAAAAAAAAGAAGATTGAGTGTTCTAAATAAGTTTGTGGGAGTAACCTGGTGAATTAAAATAAAGTTGTGTTATAGGGGTGAGCTCTACATAATCTTGAATGATTTATGTGTTTGTGGGTGATTTGAGCCAAATTATTATCCTTGATCATACCTTCACCCAAGTCAAACGTTACAAGCTTAATAAAGTCCTACTTGATCCTTGGTGTTGTGCATGTCTACATTAGTGGAGAGTGACTTGAAAAGCAGGCCTAGGGAGTTCATTTATACACACATCTTCAATATTAAATATGATTCATTTTTATGCATAAACTCATCTGGGTTACAAGTGATGAGGTGAGAATGGCTCTACACACACACACTTGAGGAATTGAAGTGAAGCGAAACTAATATTTGAGATAAAATTGTTGATCAAGTGCATTATTTTGAAGTTTCCTTGGGTTATAATCAAGTACAATCTTTGAGGCCTATTTGCAAGTTGAAGCATTTGTGTGTTTTAATTTTACTTTGATTCTGTTTCGGTTTAGTTTTGTTTCGTATCATTTTAGTTGCTCGAGGACTAGCAAAGTCTAAGGGTGGGGGAATTTGATAGGTGTCTATTTATGTATTACTTTTATATCAATTCGTCCATGTTTCTTTGCTATATTCCTTGGTATTTTTATGTTTTTGTGTGGTTTTGATGTTTGTAGGAGTTTTGGAGCAACTTGCACAAAAATGGAGTAAAACCCTTCATTTTCACCTCTGCTAGTCAGTGATCTTCTCGGATTTAATTGTATTGATATACAATGAACCCGATGACATGTTATATACCGTTGGAAAGCTCTCGAAGTCTATTTTCTGGAGAAATTTACGGTTTATAAATCCATTCAGTGTACCAAAAGTTGTAATCAAAAACAGTGTGAGATGTATAGAAATATAATTCCACAAGTCACTGTAGCATGTATAATACGGGGCACTGTAGCAAGTCACTGTAGCAGAGTATTTAAACACATTTTTAGGGTTTTATTTTGATAACTTGAAGAGGGGAGAACGTGGTGGAGGCTGCAGCTCTGGAATTCTTTCAATTCCTGGAGTTCTTGAAGGAGAAAGGAAGCTTGGAAAGAGGAAGAACTACAATCCAAAGAGAATTACATCAATTTGCTAAGTTTTTTCCTTCCCTTTCATTTTCTGGAATGTCTCCATGTTGTATTGTATTTACCACGTTCTTAAACATGTGTACCTGAATCTGAATTGGTTGAGGGTGATTTCAAAGCCCCTGATATGGTTTTTGTAAGTTGATTGTGTAAGGAATTGTTATCCAATTCTCTAATTAAAGTTGCTTGTATTCTCCCATATTTAATGCTTATGATTGCTTGCTGATTGTATTTGAGTAGCCAACTGAATATAATCTGGTTGTGATTCATTGCTAGACTAGAAATCTTGATCCGTAATTGTCTTGAATTTCTAATCATTAGTAGCAAAATTGTGATCAGAGATTACAATTGGAGAATATAACCTAAGTTAAATAATCCGAGCTTGTGTTTTTATTGCTTAGATCAACCTATCTTTCTTATCATAATGCATCCATTGAATTAAACTTAGAGAGCTTGTTCTAGGTTGTTTAATGGATAGAGATTAAATAAAGAGCTTGTTTTATTTAACAACAAATTAAAGAAAGATTGGGATAACAGAGCTTGTTGTTATCTACGGTTGATAATTTCAATGGTGTAATTGGATGACAATTCTATGATTAATTCGCAAATTCATATCTTGTGGTAGAGAATGATCCCTTAACCAGCTTTTCTCCCATTGATTTTTCATTCAAATTTACTTTCTGTTTTGTTATTCTTTACTTGCATTCTTATTTCATTTAGTAAAGCATTCAACAAAAATCCCCCCTGTTTAGTTTATTATTGCTGGAAATAATAAAATTCAATTTGAATCAATCCTCGTGGGAATGATATCTTACTTATCACTTTATTACTTGTGCGACTAGTATACTTGCTAGTTTCAAACGCATCATTTCCGCTTCATTTATCCTTTGACAATGACAATGCATATATTTCAATATCAAGTGCATCGAAAGATAGTGGTAAATTTCAATGGTGGGGCCATAACAAATTGTAAGTTCATATTCATCATGAATAAATTAGATAATTATTCTATTTTATGTATTTTTAAAATTTATTGTATCCTACATTTATTTCCATTTTGAGTTGTTTATTGCAGGTGAACAATAGTTCGTGATGCATCTGATATTAAAAGGAGTGCGTTCTATTTAATTATGAATAATCTTATTATTCTACTTATTAAAACAGTGGAACATTGTTTAAAATTCTTATTTTTCCAAAAACTATTCATAGTCCTAATTCAATTTATATTACATCAGAGACAATGTTACACTTATGTTCATAGTATTTGTGATCAATAGTATGCTCCTATTTTTTACTTGGTTATGAAAATTATATGATTATTATTCAAATTTTTCCTTCTACTCAATATAAATTAATCACCATTAGAAGTCACATTTCTTTTCCTTTCAATGGTTGTTCAGTAGCATTAATTAACTTTGGGAAATGTGTATAATTAGTTGTTCTTGGCGTAGAAGAATTTTCAAAATTCAAATTTTTTATTTTTTAGCACAAGATTGCCATGACTTATTTCTTTCAATTTTTAATTTATTGTAGGCAAACAAAAGCTTCAATTTTTAATTTATTGTAGGCAAACAAAAGCTTCACGTACAAAAGTTATGTTGTTGCATTCATTTATTTGTTGAATATGCTGAATACTTTGAATTAATTGAATTTATTAAATTTCTTTTACAGCCGTCTATGATCAATAGGATAAATTAACCTGGTGGCCACTGAAATAAAATTACTAAACCTTATTGGCGATCAAATAGGAAAAGTTACGTCACCTGGGTAACTTTCAAAGGAATAAAACAATCATCTTAAAAAAGAATTAAACATTATTTTGATCAATATGAAAATGTTAATTACATGACTAATTCGTAATGGAAGAATGGCGGAACAAAATTTTCACATTATTGAAAAAAATAAATCATTTAAAATGATTAAAACTATAAATTAATACTTGCAAGACTCAAAAATTAAAATAAAGAACATTGGGATGAGAAACAAATATGAACCATCACTAATGTCACAAATAATTAGTCCCACGAACAATTTATACAAGATACAGTACATTACCAAAGTCGTTTTTTCTTTGGTTGCTTTCTACTGTATTTGTTGACATGAGTTTTCTTTGGTGTCTTGTTTGGTTGTGTTGCTGATAAAGATTGTTTTGCCAATTGAGTCATCTTATCAGAATGAGCACGTGCATGAGGTACTATAAGTTCCTTCTCTTGGTTTGCATCGCAATTAAATAAATTGTAGTGCCAACTACAAACATTATGTATCGAGTGGTACTATCATTTTTATATGTAAAAGAAACAATATAAAAAAGATTAAAATTAAATTGATTATTTGAAAATATAATAATAGTTTAATCAAACTAGTAATTATACATATACTAATATCACAATTTAATATTAAATTAAAATAGTAATAATAAAAATTTTATTAAAAAATCAAAGTCAATGAAAATTTGATTGTTTGCATACCTCATATCGGTGATGTAAAGGACATGGTAACTCCATAAATTTGATGACGAATATCCCACAATAAAGACCATTAGGTTGCATTGGTGCTTGTTTACTTGGAACCACTTTGAGATTGTAAAATTTAAATTTCTTCCCATAAATAGTTGTGATTTCGTTTTGCAGCACGATATCAAGAGAATGTAACTGAAAGCAAATGAGAACTAATTTTACTTATTGCGATATGAAATACAAATAATTTTAAGAAATAAACAAACAAAGTTAAGTTATTAAATATTACTTACCAATGTTTTAGTTTGTGCTATACGAGAGGCATTTTTTTGTTTACTTAGCAAAGAATTCCATCTCTCTACAATTTTTTCACTGATGATAAGAACTATAGCCATAAACCAATGCTATGAAGGATCATGTATAGGTATAAAAATCTATCCATATGGAAATCATGTTTTTTTTTAACACGTTAGTTATAAAAATATAACCACAAATTTCTTGAAGATTAGCCAATGCAATCATAATCAAACAATTTTTAATAATTTAAATCTAACCTTTTCACAATGATGCATATCATACATATAGTGCTCACAAAATTGTTGAGCACGACCTAAGATGCCATTATCAGTTTTTTCAGACAATACCATTTGCTAAAATATATCAAGTATTTATAATAAGTAAGGAAGACATCATTTTTATTAAGGAGAAAAAAATATGAAGTACTAAAAAAAATGCTGTTCAATATAAGGAAAGGAAAAACAATACTACTTACGGTGTATCTTGTAGGTAAAAACCATGAAAACTTTGATGTTGACTTCTTCATTCGCTCAAAATGTATATGATACTCAACAAACATACAAATTATCTAGAATAAATATCAATAAACAATAATTATGAGCAATAATTGCCAATGAAAATAGATGATTATTATTCATAACAAACCATTACTCACCCCACTACCAACAACTCCATGTGGTTGTAGGGTTAGCAAATCATGTCGATTTCTGAAATCATCACCTATTTTGACAAGGGTTTCACTACAAGAAAATTAAAAAAAATTAAATTTTAGAGAGAAGATGGTACGTTTAAATTAATATTTAAGCATACAAAATGAGACAAAACATATAATAAATACCTTAATTTAAGTGTATTGTCAAAAATGTACTTTACCGATATCAAATCTTCTTTACCTATAGGATTTAATGTCACAAACGGCCCAACCTTATATTGAGAACGACGATCGCTAGGCCATTTATGATCCTCAAAATTAGCTGCATATTTTGTTGTATTTCCATGATTTGGACTTTGAGCAGTTGAAGAATTGAATTCAAATTTAGCATTTCCTTTTATATCATCATCCTACAATCAAATCAAATTTATATGTTAGTTGATGCGTTCGAAACTAGCAAGTATACTAGTCGCACAAGTAATAAAGTGATAAGTAAGATATCGTTCCCACGAGGATTGATTCTAATTGAATTTGTTATTTCCAGCACCAATAAACTAAACAGGGGGGATTTTTGTTGAATGCTTTACTAAATGAAATAAGAATGCAAGTAAAGAATAACAAAACAGAAAGTAAATTTGAATGAAAAATCAATTGGAGAAAGCTGGTTAAGGGATCCTTCTCTACCACAAGATATGGATTTGCGAATTAATTGTAGAATTGTCATCTAATTACAGCATTGAAGTTATCAACCGTAGATAATAACAAGCTCTATTACCCCAATCTTTCCTTATTT